>LKNJ01002600.1:34596-58666 GCA_002120245.1 Maccullochella peelii
GATTAAGATCATTTTATATATATATATATATAAAATGATCTTAATCTGTATGTAAAATCTTAATCTGTAAAGTAGTAGACATGTGAAATGAATGTAGTGGAGTGAAAAGCACAATATTTGCCACTGAAATGTGGTGGAGTAGAAATGAAAATACTCAAGGAAAGTAAAAGCACTTTTGTAATTAAGTACAGTACTTGAGTAAATGTAGCTATATGCCAGCGACATGTAACATACTCAATACAGCAAACTCTGACTCGTGTGTGTTTGTGTGTAGCTTCTCAGGTTTTTGCTTAGATCCCAGTTGGAAAACAGAAGTGAGAGAGTGATAGTTTGGACGGGATAAGATTTCTACCAATGCAGATGTACAGCAGGTCAAAATCCAGGGAAACATTCTCTATAACTATTTAATTAGCAGACCAACCCTGAAAATAACTGTTTCACAAACTGACAGTAACTAAAACAAACAAAATGATAAAGAAATAAATTTCATTCAGATATACATCCATCAAGTCTATAGACAAGGCAATGGTTTGTGTACATTTAGGTACTGTACTGAGCTAATAGGTTTTGTTAACGGATGAGTGGAAAGGGGAACAGTATGTTTCCCAAAGACTTTGGCTGTTCTGGGGATGAGACTTGTAATATTCGTTTACTGGACGTTCTCTTAGTCTAAACAGTAGGGTAGCCTGCTGTCCAAATCAAAATATATCTTTCATTATTCTGTGTATCTGTCAGTGCTGGGAAACATGATCAAATGCCAAGATTAGGTGTCTGACTCACTTAAAACTGCAATTTGTCTTCCATGCTATGCTTTACAGAATACAAATCATTTGATTTGTATATTTTTCATTTGGTTGGGAAATTATACTTGTGCTTATTTAAGTGAAAAGAGATTGACATAAACAGCCAACTATTTTAATAGAAAATTAACTTCATGCATTGGCAGGAAAAATGTTATTACCTTTGCAGGAAATTGCTTTTCATGTTGAAATGCTGTGAGAATCCAGTATTCTGATTAAAATGCAAGTATAGTACCTGTTTTAGAACTGATTTATTGTGCATTCAGTGAATGTTTTATTGGTGTAATCATATGTACTGTGTTTATAATCTAAGATTTGTGTTTGTGTGTGTGTGTCAGGCTAATATTGGAGTTTGAGCTGAGGACGAAGGAGGAGTCTGGTCTTGTTCTCTACATGGCGAGAATCAACCATGCAGACTTTGTTTCCATACAGGTATCCATCTACAGCTCTGACTGTCATTTTATAAGTTTCATTTTTTCCCCTGTGTTTCCCAATTTTCTAGTCTATTTTCCTGCTATCTTTAAAAGTTTAGTTCAAGTTGGTCTGGGATACCACTAGCTGCTACTTTGTCTCTTAAGGCACAGTCTATGACTCTATTTCACCACCTCTCATTGAAATAAGCTTCCGGTCTGTCTACATCAGAAGAACAGTGTCCCACGATGTAAAACACAGCAGAAGTTATTTTTCAAAAAACAGAAAAATGTGAAATTTAACATTTGGAATTGGGGAGTCTCATATTCCCCATCTTCTCCCCCTCTGAATTTCTTCTTCAGCTTGTCACCACTCCGTCATGACCCTCTGTCTCTCTCTTCCTGTAGATCAAGGACGGACAGGTTTGTCTGGGTTATGATCTTGGTCATGGAAACATCTCTGGCTGCGTCCCCTTCTCCATCAATGATGGGAACTGGCACAAGGTAGGACAGTTCTTCAGTCTTTCATTCATGCTTGTTTGGCAGATTCTCCATTTGTTCACTCATTCATTCATTTATTTGCTATGAAGGAAAAACCTTTGAACTGAATTGAAGACAATACTCTTTTAAAAAGTCCTTTCCCTACTGATCTACAGTACAGTATTTGTCCCCTTTATTTCTGTGCATACATATGAATATAGGTGTTATTAGAAGATTTACGATAGTTATTATTTACTGATATTTTTAGAGGTTCAATGGCAATTCAGGTCTTTGTATTTGTGGCAATCTGTTTTAGACATAAAGGTGCTGCAGCTATATACAACATTTTCACCATTTCTTTTTTGTCACAGCTTTCATGCTTCCTACAATCCAGAACATCAGGTCCTGGAGACTCATTTATTTACTTTGTTACATTATTAATGAATACTAAATCTTAATTTCAAGTGGCAGCACATGAAGGCAACATTTTTCTTTACATCCGATAGTATAGTATAGTCTCTGTGAAAGGACTGTACTTTTCTATTAATTCCTCTCTTTATCATACCCCCATCTGCTATTTGTCTAAATGCTTCCTGTTCAGTGTCTATCCATCTTTATTTTCTCCATGTCTTTCTAACCCTCCATTCATTCTTTTTTTTCCCCCTCAGATCCGTGTGAGTCGTAACAAGCAGAGAGGTCTACTTATGGTTGATGGGCGATACAGTAAACAGATGATCAGTCCAAAGAAGGTACACTTTTCTGATATATGAAATATTCTATATAATTGTACATACAAGTAGTTACATGGCAGACTAGTAAAAAGAAAATAGAGACAAATGATCCAGTAATAATCCTCAGACCTTATAGCCATGCATTTGTTTTTTAAAGGTTGTTTTATTGTTGCATTAATAATTTATCTTCTTCTTATCAGGCTGACCTATTAGACGTGGTGGGAGTGCTGTATGTTGGTGGATTGCCAAAAAACTACACCTCCAAGAGAATAGGACCGGTAAAAATAAAACCACACAGATACACACACATACATTTTACAACCCAGGATGCTGTTTTTCTGTTTAGTGCTTCAATTCAACTAGTTTCATTGAATTTCCAATGTAACAATCAACTAAGAACAGATTATTAATGTCCAGTGTTAGTCCTCTGTCAGGATTGTGGCTCATTTCTCTAAAAGTGGATATCGGTCAATATAATTTGCAGTTACACCTGAGCACTGACAATGGAGGGATTGTTGATTAATGGCTATTTTTGTTTGATTGAACCAAACGTTCTCTGGTCCTAGATTCTCTACAGTATCAATGGATGTATCCGTAACTTGAAGATGGTGGGAGGTCCTGTAAGCACCAAGGCACCCGCCACAGGTAATGGATTTGTACTGTATTTACAAATGATTGTACATATGTCACCTTACACACTTGTAACGATCAATAATTGGGTTAAAATTGTCATTGGTTTGTTGTTTATTTTTAATATTTGATTGTTGTCTCCAATTGATTAACCTCCCCTCTCACTCTCTTCGCCTAGGTCGCTCTGAGGCTGCCATCGAGGACTTTAAATTTGACATGGCCACGCCCACCTCCAGTCACATGGTAGGAAGATGCTTTGTTGCTACTGAGACGGGCACCTATTTTGACGGCACTGGCTTCCTGAAAGCAGGTGAGACACTGACAAGCCCCTTGCATGCTGTAGACTGCCTGTGAAATCTTGTCAGCCTGTCATGGGGTTAGCTACTGGATGTGGTTCTGGGTGTCTAGCAACCACCCAGTCCAGTTTTGCTCATGAAGATGAATAATAATCTCTCTCTCTCTAGTTTCTTCTTACAGAGTGGGTCTAGATGTTTCGATTGCATTCGAGTTCAGAACCAGCAGAACAAATGGGGTGCTTTTGGCCGTCAGTAACCAAGCCAACAATGGACTGGGACTAGAGATCGTCCAGGGCAAGGTACATAACAATGATTATAGGAATAATTCAATATCAGTTTTATGTCTGTCTGTTAAATAATGGAGCACAAAGACTGGAAACAGCTAGCCTGACTCTGTCCAACGGTAAAAAAATCCCTCTAGCAGCACCTCTAAAGTTCACTAATTAACACGTTTTATCTTGTGTGTTTAATCCATACAAAAACTGAAATGTAAAAACAACAATTCACCATTTGACGAGGGGTTCGGTGCCAGACAGTTTCTTGATTCTGAGCAGTGGCTGTGGCTGCTCTCTGCCAAGAACTAGTCCGGCACATACTTTTCCTAAAACGGCGAATAGTCATTTTCACCCTTAAGGTTTTGTACATATTAAACAAAGGGATGCTAACTGGCTGCTGTATCAATCTTCTCATCTAACTCTCCACCAGAAAACAGTGTACTTAAAATGTCAAACTGTTCCTTTAATCTATTATGATGCAGAATCTATGTACAGTATGTGTGCAAAAACTTTTTACAATATGACAGAACAATACAGGTACTTGTATACATAAAAAAAATTAATTTTAAAAATGTACATGTTTCTTTCCTTTTCAATTGTTTCCATGTGCCTTCCTCTAGCTGCTCTTCCACGTTGACAACGGAGCTGGGCGAATCACAGCAGAGTACATGCCTGAGGGGGAGGGCTTCTGCGATGGCCAGTGGCACTCTGTCACTGCCAACAAGCTTCGCCACAGGGTGAAGCTGGTGGTCGACGGGAACCAGAGCCAAGCAGAGAGTCCTAACGCACGCTCCAACACATGCGACACCAACGACCCCATCTATGTCGGAGGATATCCTGGTATGACTGCCTTCTAACACACATCCATAAAATAATACTTTCACAACTATAAAGAAACTGTTATGGTCCTGCTGTATGGAGAGACATTTGCCACAAATGTGTACAACGATATGTGCATAATTTTATGGAGTGAATATAGTCTCAAAACGATTTGTGTGTAATTTTGGGTACTTGCAAACATCACAACCTGAATAAATAGGTATATTTTACTTACAGATTTGATCCTTTTCGCTTTCAAAAAGCTTCCTGCGCATACAAATGTCTTTGTATTCATTTACAGGGATAAGGTTACTTTTGCTTTCGGGGTTTTGAGACTATATTCATGCTGTTCCAGCTACACAGATTCGTAAATGCATGCTGCGTTTAGGTGCTGGTGGGAAAAACGTTTTTCTAAAAAGACAGAATAGCACATACATAAATGTAAATGTAAATATATGGTTTAAATAAGCTACTGCTAGGAAAACAGCCAGTCCAGGCAAAAAGCAGATGACGGCTGAACCTAACCCTAACCACCGAGGGGCGGCGCTAACGGACTTCCACATAACACCATTGTGTGCAGACAAGAGATGGTGTTCTCTTGTCTGCACACAATGGTGTTGTGTGGAAGTCCGTTTTCCCAGCAAAAGAACAACCCTACAACCTAGCAGTAGCTTATTTAAATCATACATTTACATTTATGTATGTGTTCTAATCGAGGGGTGACGAGCTGTTCTGTCTTTTTAGAAAAACGCCTTTCCCACTAGCACCTAACTGCAGCATGCATTTACGAATCTGTGTAGCTGGAACAGCGTGAATATAGTCTCAAAACCCCGAAAGCGAAAGTAACCTGATCCGTGCGAACAAATTTAACAATCTGTAAATGAATACAAAGACATTTGTATGCGCAGGAAGCTTTTTGAAAGCGAAAAGGATCAGATCTGTGAAGCTGAAGTAAAAAATACATACTTATTCAGGTTGTGATGTTTGAGAGTACCCAAAATTATGCACAAATCGTTTTGAAACTATATTCACTCCATACAATTTTAAGTACTCACAAATACCAAGCAATTTGGTCATATTTTACCTACAGATTTTTAACTTCAACTTTACAGATCTGATTTTCCTTTTCGTAAAGCTTCCTGTGTAAACAGTGTCTATAATATCTGTGACATTCTTTTGTATCCATTTACAGATCGTTAAATGTGTGTGCACAGATCGCCTGGTTACATTTGCTTGTGGAGTTTTGAGACTCTTTTCACAGATCCACAAATGCATTTAAGTGCTGGTGGAAAACTTTGGCTCAGCAGGCATTTGCTTTTTGCCTGGACTGGCTATTTTCCCAGCAGGAGAACCACATACTATATAGGCTACTGTATAGAGTCTGTAGTTGGTAAGTTGTATTCTAATGGAGGGGTGATGAGCTATTCTGCCTATTTAGAAAAACATCTTTACCACTTTGAAGTTACACACAGCATGCATTTGTGGATCTGGGTGGAGGCTGCGAAAAGAGTCTCAAAACACCACAAGCAAATGTAACCTGATCCATGCGTATCAGGCGATCTGTGCACACACATTTAACAATCTGTAAATAAATACGAAGGAGTCACACATTTGTATGCACAGGAAGCTTTTCGAAAATGATCAGATCTGTGAAGTTAAAAATCTGTACATAAAACAAATATTTATTCAAGTTGTGATGTGTGCATTTGTGAGTACCCAAATTTGAAAATCTTATTTTCCCTCTGTAGATCATGTAATGCACATCTGTGACCATTTTGAGCCACTAATCATACTGTACAGAAAACAACACACACTCAAAATAGAAACATTACGATGCAGTGAGTAGCCTGTTGTGGACACATGTTGTATATTACCACACATACAGAAACGCGCCACTGTTTTATTTCTCTCTTAGATGGAGTTCATCAGGCGGCTCTCTCTACCAGCACTTCCTTCAGAGGTTGTTTGAGGAACCTGAAGATCACTAAGGCTTCTAAGACCATGGATGTGCAGTTCAACAAGGCTCTAGAGATTAAAGGAGTCCAGCCTCTCTCCTGTCCTGCTGTAGCTGCCTAACCGGTACCACAGTTGTTTCTCTAATACACTACTTCTCTACGGAGCTACACTGGGCACAATGTTTATAGAACAGTAACATAAATTCATCCAGTTGGTTGAAATAAATTTTGCTGCCAGATGTGGTCACTGACTAGAATCTTAGTGTATAGTATGGAATTATGTGTCTGTGCTACCAACATGCAAAATTACCTGGTGCAGTTTTCAAAGTGTAAGAAGAAAAAAAACATCCCCACAATTTCAGCACGAGACCCTGACTTTATGTACAGTGTAAGGCTCTGGTCAATAAATCTATAATGGCTACAAATTGAGGTTTCATAGTTTGTCCACTAAGTTTACACAAAGGAAGATATTAGCATTAAGACCTGTGCAGTGGTTACAGGTGCTCACAGTATTAAAGCTAATTATATTTTGGGATTATGTGAACATTAAATCACCTTTGTTTTTCAGTGATTTTATTCTAGCCCTGTTACACAAACTTCACTGGATAAGAATCAATTACAATTTATATTTTTGTGTGAATTTTCTACATTTGTCCTTCATAAACCTTGTTCCCTGAGTCACATTTTTTTTAATAAAGGAATAGTTAACATTGTATAGTCTTCTTTACCTTTTCACCTTCAAAACCATAGATGAAGTTCTTCTTTTCAGCCTTCTGTACTGCAGCAGATGTGGCCAGTGTTGTCTTTAGAGTTCTAAAAATGATAACAAAAGAATATTTATTTCCTTACACATAGCGCCTACTTGATTAACCCAATGGCATGAATAAAAGCTGTAAAATTGATTGTTTTGGAGAAAGCTACACACAGTAGAAACTATGCCTGTCAATAGATGAGAGCAAATTTTAAATTTTTTTTTGGGTGCAATACTGCACATTACAATACAGTACAAACATTCCACACTTTATCAATTGATTTGATGGGTAATTTTCACACACAAGCTGCAGCTTGTATTACTTTTCAGTAATGTTGAGTTGTCAAATTGAAGGTACAAGGTTTCTGCAGGATACTAAGTGTATGTTCTGCATGGTGTGGCTGAAAGTACTTCAGCAACTCTTTCTGAAATATATTCTTGAAAGCATCACACAGGTTGTCCCGTCCTCCTTTAAACTGCAGAATGTGACAAATAGATGAATTATGTTGAAATGCATTCTCAGAAATAAAGAGAAATCTCTTAACTTCAGGACCCCAATATGGAATCATTCCTGGACAGGATTGCAGGAGATGTTTAGAATTAACTATTTGTTTTATGCATTTTTTTTTTGTTAAAAGTAATGTTATGGATACTGATTTATAAAATTAAGATAAAAAAAAAAAGCCTTAAAAAATGTGCTTTTTACTGAAACTCCACCAGGTGGTGCTACTGTACTATACAGCTACTATGACAGAGAGACTGCATCCACCTAACACTGTCAAAAAGCTGTTTATGATTGGATTATCCACTGCTGGATTTGCTAAATTTTAAGTTGATTTTCATGGCATCCAGTAACTTACAGTAGCTCTCAAGTCATTCAAATGAATCGCTTTTTTGGGATATGGGTGATTTTAATATTAAATTACTAATTATTAAAGTACTATCAAAGTTAATGTGATCATTTATATATGCTTGCCATCCTGATTTAATTCAATATTTCTTCAGCATACTCTGTCCCAGGTACCAAGAGACAATAATTAAAACGGAGACTTTTACCAGCACTTGCATTCCAAATGCACTAGAGGGCGGTATGTGACTACAAAGAGCAAAGATGTACCTGTTAGATGGAACTGCATTCAAAGTTCAAAAGCTGGTGTTTGGCTCCATTACCCCGGGATTGTTCCGGAAACGTGACGTGAAGGTGAATTTCTTTGCAGCCCCTGAAGGAATTAACGGACACATGTGAAATAACAGGCTGAATCCCTCTCTTTGTTGTGCATTCCTCGTTTATTATTGTAGTCCTCTTTACATAAGGTGAAGAATAGGTAGAGGTCAGCCCACTAAACCTTGTTGTGGCCACCTGAAGTGGAATGTTTAGAAGAATAGAATAAAGCCTAACATTATATCAACTCTCATTTAAAGTCATACACCTGTTTTTCGTAAAATGGTCAACCCTTCCTTACCTTTTCATGGCAACAAGATTACACCTCTGTCTGTTCAGTGCAGTTGTTACAATGCCTTGAGAAATGCAGTGGCAGTGGTAATCCATGAATTATTATTATTGTTTTAGATCATGTGAGATAATCTAAGAAATAAATATAGAACAGACTATTTCTTGCCTGTTGTTGACTACAACATGTGCTGATGGTGCTCTTTGTCTTCTCAGCCATTGAAAAACAAACACTATTGCTGCCAGACATTTAAAAGAATTTCCTGTTTACCAGGAACGACCTACTGTACCAGTGCAGGTCAAGGTGTGTGGAGGAGAAATTAAACATGTTGTCATCCGTAGTTTTAATCAGTCTGTAATGAGCATAAAAACACAAATTAGTGTATATGATACTTGTATGAAATTCGGACACACAGAGGTTGTTAATCTTGTGTCATCCCACATTTAACAGATTGATCGAAAAGCTCTTACCAAAAAGTTGGTGCACTACTCCACCTGTTCCACCATTAAAGCAGGAAGTCTGACTGCCATCAGTTCAAGAGTGTGGATGTTGACCGTGAACCCTCTTCATCCCTCTTTCCCTTATATCATCCCAGCGAATGACGTGACATAAAACAGCTAGCTACGGCATTAATCTAAGTCTCATTTTGACGGCATTCAAGCATTCCGTGTTTATATCACTGAAAGTAAAGCGATAGCCTCTTCGGCTGCCATAGTAACATGAGTGTAGATAGTAGAGAAAAACAACAAGAGACAAACAACAAAGCCTGGCAATGGTGCAGGCTTTTGAGTAGAAACCCCCAAAGAAGAGCAGCATTGTTTGTCCTCTACACGGTGACAGCACTGTCCTGGTGTCAGGTCTGGTGACTTATTGCATGATGTCGGTCCTCTTCAACTGAGGTGGTTTTCAAACGTGGTGGCGGTCCAGTCCAGCAGTGCAGGCTTGTTTGCGGCGCCCTCACCCGCCTCCCACAGCCACACCCAAACACCCCAGGGTCCTTTTCCACCTGCTCCCCGGGGGTAAGCAGCTCTTCTGGGTATGGTTCCTCCTACTCTTCATCCAGGCCTTGTCAGGACGACTGCATGAGGCCCGTCAGTCGCTTGCCCGTCAGTGACTTGCCCTGGCAGGAAGCATAGAGAGCAGGGGAGGTGAGGGGAGCGGCTGTCAAAATGCCATCAAGTTAAAAGCTTTCCTGAGGATTTAGAAAGAGCAGTGTGGGAGGGAAAAGTAAAAGAAAAGAGACTGGTCTGCAAAAAAAATATCAAAGTTCAAAGTAGTGATGGATAGTTAGCAGACATTAACAAACGATTGTCAGTAAATTAATAAAGGAAGCAGTGATGCGACAAGGAAATGCCATTGTGGACTACAAGCAAGACTTGCATGACATTTATTTATTGTTTCCTCTCGCTCATGCTCATCATGTGTCTACGCAGAGATGCATTGTTTGGCTTCTTATAGCTGCAGGTCTGTGTACACCAAAGGCTTCAGGTATTGGTTTGAAAGAAATAATAGCAGTCACTGTTTCATGAATCATAGTGCAGACAGCAAACAAAACTCCTTACACAGAAACTACATGAATGAAGCCAGTCGTGTTGTAGAGCACAGACATGTCTTAATCCCCTCATTTAGCTTGATTGTTCATTGTAAAACCCTCTAATACATCTATTCTGCGTCTGTTCTTCCTGCAAGCAGTTCTTTATTCATGGTTATAAAGCTGGACAAATTAATTAGTGCAATGAACAACTTGTTCCCCTCAGTCAACTAATCGCCAGACCTTTCCTTGAAACCAATATTATAAGAAAGAACATGTCCCCTCAGGGAAGGAGACAAAGTGCATTAGTTTCAATTACTGAGCACAGGCAATAGTTAACATTAAAACTTTTTTGCAAGTACTAATTGATCTTGTAGCCTTCATGAAAAGTAAGCCTTAAAAATACCTGATGACTAATACACTGAAGAATCAGTCTAATCATTTCTCATATAGTAGCTTTAATAACTAATTCTACTCCATCGCTCCATTTGCTACATAAAAGTGAGTCACTGTAGTCTGTCTTTCTTTCTGCTTGGATATGATACAGTAGTGGTGCGTACCACATCACTTTATGCTTTAATTAATGCAGTTTTAACAGTTAAAAGCAGAGGCAACGGGACACTCACCACACTGCGAGTGAACTTCTCCAGGGAGGTGCGTCGCCCCTGCTCTGTTTCAGGCTGGCGAGTCAAAGAAAAAGGACAGATTTTCAGGGTTCAAAGCCAATATATTTGCATGCATCTCACACACTTCAACACATTTAAGGGTCAGTTCACCAAAATTACAAATTGCAATTGTAACTTTTGTGGCTGCTTTGAAAAATGTAGTGTTCAACTTTCCATTCTAAAATGGTTGTTCAGTAATTTAATATTAATGCAAAAATCATGAATGTTGAGAAGCATTTAGTATGGCATTATTATATACAGCCTCTCATGATTGCCTTTCCACATTCCTGCTTTGTGGCTAGATATCACCAGAAAATGTTGGGTTGTTTTTTCATAATTTAGGTGAATCAACCCCTTTACAAAGCGACCTTGGTGAGTACACTTAAGTTCCTGCATTGCCAGTGCTATGTGCAATCATACAGTTAGTTTATGCAAACTATGGACAAAGAAATTGAGCCACAGGGATGATGACAGACACACGCTTACTTTCTTCCTCGCCATCAGCAGGTCCTGGTACACGTTGGAGCGCAGGAAGCGTGTATAGCTGTCACTTTTCATCAGCTTGTAGATGTGGTCCTGAATGGACGGCGTGAGGGTGAGAGGCATAAAAAAAAAAAGAAGAGAGAAGACACATAGGTCTATTTGTTAATTTGCCATCTGTATATATGGTTCTGTGCTAATGATGCACAAAACTTGCTCAGTCAGAGTAAACTAAACGAGACAGTTGCTGAGGGGAAAAAGATGGCTGTGGGATGTTGCCAGCTCACTGACAGCAGAAATCTTTTTTTTTTTTTTTTTTTAAACTCTTCCCTTTTAAGCCTGTAACAGGAGAGGAAATTTGATAGACACCACCCAACCCCCAACACTTCCTTCCACCAACCTTATCTATCTCCCAGCGAGGCATATTCTCTAGAAGTCACTCCACAATATGAACACATTAGTTGATATTGGTGAAGCGTGTAAGAAAGACAAATGGGGCAGACAACAGTGTGAAGAGGCAACACTGATCACCTGAAGAAATATAAATTAAAGGGGTGATATATTCAATCTGAATGGCAGTGCAGTGTGAGAGAAGGTGAGCTTTGTTACTACTGTATACCCGCTCTTATACACTGGCCTCAATGAGAAAGTATGCCAATAGGAGAAGAGGATGTACGTGGCTGAGAAACCCTGTTCCAGAGAAGATGACAAGTAAATTTAAAGGTATAGTTCCACATTTTGAAAGTTAGCTGAGAACATTGATACCACTCTCATGTCTTTATGGTAAATACTGTATGTAGCTACAGCCGACAGCCACTTAGCATAAAGCTGGGCCAAGAAATTGTTTGGCACATAACCCGCTGTGAAAATACAAATTGTCATCATCAGTTTCATCAGTTTTTGTACGGATTAAACAAACAGGATATAGATATAACGTGTTAACTAGTGAGCTTTAGAAGTGCTGGTAGGGCGATTTTGTTACTGTCGGACAGAGCTAGGCTAGCTGTCTCCCCCCCTTCCAATCTTTATGCTAAGCTAAGCTAACCAGCTGCTGACTATAGCTTCATATTGGCCATATGGCCGATATGAGTGGCATCAATGTTCTTTTTTATCTCTCAGCAAGAAAGTGAATAGGTGTTTATATCTTTATGATTACAATAGTGTTTTAATGTCTAATACCGCATTTCTTATACAATTTCTTTGTGTATGCATTGTGCAATATAGATAAAGTTGCTTTGGTTCCTACTCTCTAGTTCTGCTAACTCTTTTTATTATAAACAGTCATAGACATGTTTGGTTAAACTGAAAAGTTTAATTTCTGCCACATGAATATGCTACATCTCTGTATGCAGCTTTCACATTCACTTCTATCAGATTATGGGGGGCTGCGACTTTGGAGATTATTTCTTTTTTCTATTTTTTAAATATCCACCTTCCCAGTTTGCAAGCCTTATTCCAACTTCTGTGCATCACACACTGTAGCCTACAGTGTTTTACCAACCAACTTTTAACCGACTATTAAGGACTAATAAGTGATACTGTAACTGGATCACTTGAAATATGCCCCAGCCCTCTGCATTGCTGCACAGGATAAGTGGGTATAGATGATAGATGGATATAATGCTAGTACAATATGATGGCCAATTACTCATTATCTTATAAAGGGTGAGACTGTTTCTCATTGATGTGAGATCTTGAATGGATGTCTTTCCCTCTCTCTATTGTATTCAACTCATTCTATCGCTCTCATACACTTTGAACTAGTCAAATACTCTGATCGTCTGGCAAAAGGTGTGCAGAGGTTCACTCTGTAGCCCGTGTATTCTGATTATCAAAAGGCAGCAGGTGTTATTATTTACCAGACAGGTTAACCTCTCAGCTGCCAGGTGGGAATGAGGAGGTTTGGTTCTGCAGACTGTGCATGACATTTTTAAGTACATGGATTATTTTCTCGCTCTGTCTTTTGAATGTAATATATAAATGTGCGTCAGTTGTAGATGTTGTTATGTCTGTGTGAGGGATGAGGGATAAGGTTTTAATGGGTTTTTAGTCACTTTTTCCTCAATTTTACTGTGAAGTGTTTCATTAAAACTGGTAATGTTAAAGCTGGAGTCCCTGTAGAGTTCATAGTGGGGTCCACAGCAAAATGAGGAATCCTTTAATATCATTGTTATTGCACTTCCATAGAGGCCTGCATAATGAGAATATCTGACTGGTTTTATGACTGAGTTCCAAATGTATTTTCGAGTATTAATAACTTGTTATAAAAGGATGTAAAAATCATCCAATGCTATTCCTTCTCCCTTTCTTCCTGTGTCTTGTGTTTTCTCACCTGTGCGTCCTCATAGCTGTATCGTCCGGGGTCTTTCAGGTTCTGGCTCGTGCGTTCATAGCTGTGGGAGTCCAGGTTGATGGAGCTGGGCGCTCCCTCCGCCAGGAACTCTGCCCAAATATCCTGCGCCCTCTGTGCCACGTCCTGCTGGGGCATCCTTTTCAGGTCCTGCACCGCCAACCAGAACCTGCAATACAAATCAAATTTGCCTCAGATCATTGTTTGACGTAAAGAGTGTCTAAACAACCTGATCATCATGAAAAACAATGCACATAATTGATTTGTCTGTGGTAATATATCTGGGAGAGATTTGGTACTTTCACACTACAGAAATTAACCATCTTTTATCATTTAATATTGAGTAAAAAAAACATTTTCTTAAAAATGAACCAAAAAGAGTAAAGGTAGGATAATTTCACTTGTTTCCACTGAAAATAAGAAAATGAAGACATACAATTTCAAGATTTAGTGCAAGAATAAGTGAGTTGTTTAGGTGAACATTGATGAGCACTGTAGTTAAACTGTAGTAAACTGTTTTTAAATAACTGTAACAGTCTTGGGCACTACAAAAAACGCAACTCATGCATTTGAATCTTCAATGCTGCAAGCACGTGCAGGGCACAGTCTAAAAGCTACCAGCCCAGCAGAGCAAAATCACGGTATGTGAAGGATTCATTAATTCAGAAATTATAGAATCTAAAACTTTCTTTAAGATTTCTTTAAGTAAGCAGATAAAGGTGGGAAAAAATAATTTATATTTCAACTTAACATGGACTCTGAAACTGGGCAGCGTAAGAAAAGGTAACTCTTTAAAGACATGAAGTGTGAAACCTGAGGAAAAAAAGTCCAATAGCCACCTTTAACATTTTATTTTAAATATCCAGTATAAGATAGCCGATATGCAGGGAAGCAAGACATGAATGGTGCTGAATACCAGAGGCAGCAGAGAGCCACAGACAGACTATCCTCCAATATTAGTTTGTATCTATATTGATCTGTGGACTGGTTCAGCAATATAGAGAGAAACGCCTCTGGGGTCTCTCTCTCTCTCTCACTCGCTCCCTCAGTAGTGCTCTTAAAAAACTTAAAGCTCCAGAAAAGAGGAACGAGAGAGAGGGGTGAGGAGACTGGTGGGATAGGTGAGGTGAGGTGAGTGGTGAGGGTGTTTTTTTTCTCTCTCTCATACTTTGTGTGTCTTATCTCCCTCTATAGCTCAGAGGTATCAACAACCTCCATGTTATCTCTCAAAGTTCATTCCCAGACTGATGATTCCTAACAAATCTCTTCTTCTCTTCTCTCTCTCTCTCGCTCTCAGAGATGCTCCCTCTCCCTCTCTAACACACCCACTTATTGCTGCTCTGCTGCATAAAGGCCTAAACATCTTTGCCTAAATGAAGGATGAATTTAATATGTGCTGTGAATGAATGAACAAAAAATTATGTGAAATCAAAAAACCTCATTAAATTACAAGAAAAAGACACACTTGCACATTAGTACACATACACATACATACACAAGCACACACACACACTTAGTTTAAGGGATATGGGTGATTAGCCATGTTGTTGCTACCTGTATGTTGTCTTTGGACGCTGAGGAGCCTGGATGTGTATGAATGTGTGTGAGTGTGTATATGTGTTGTTATCCTATATGGAGCAGCAGCGATTGATTTTCAACTGTAAAACGAGAAGAAGATGACGGTGAAAGAACGAACAGATGGATGACTACAGGTTCAAGTCTGAGACAAACTCCAATGCAATTTTGCAAGATTTAAGCAGTTTCTAGTATTGACTGCCCATACAAAAGACCATCTATTGACACTAACAACAGCTAGAGCCGAGGATATTAGCCAGTAGATTTCTATCAGTTTTTAAAATTACAGTTAGTTACATGCTGTAACTGTGTCTTTACGAAAAACAGCTGTGAGTGACTTTTCTAAGCCATGTCATTAGCGGAAATGCTGCACAGAAGTGCTGGGTGGATGGAGAAACGGTTGTTTGTCAAGAAATAGTTACAGCGCACAACTCCCCCTAAAACCACAACTGTCATTTTCACATTTCAGTTTATGTTCGGATTAAACACGATACAAGCTCTAGTGCTGTTTGGTAGGTGTATTATTGAACTTTGGAGAGAGCCAGGCTAGCTGTTTCCCTCTGATTGCAGTCTTTATGCTAAGCTAGGCTAATTGTAGCCTGGCTCCAGCTCCATCTGATCTTTTCACATAACTTTCCACTTTCGCTGTGAATATTCCACCATGTTCTTAGTGACAAATTCCTTTCAAAGAAGCCAGTTACATATGTATCTTGCTGAGCAAAACTCAGAAAGTAATTATACTTCCAAGTGCAAAGATAATCTGCGTAACAATGCGGCTCAACAGGATCCTTTTTCCTATTCCTTTTTTTCATTTAGAGTTTTGTGTTTATGGCATGTAGATTCCTGTGAGTAGCGCTCTTTTCTTTGTGTGCTCAAGGTGCAGATCTCCCAAACAACAGGGAACTAGAAAATCTTTCACTTCTGATTTGTTCCATCCATCATTTACAGTGTGCAAGTGGATTGAAATGGTAGGTTGGAATAATAGGGATGAGAAATCTGTATTTTCTGGCAATTTTCAGAGCGGTGAAAGCTTTTGAATAACAGTTATACTCTCCTCATAGTGTCACAAATGCACAAAAAAGTGCTGCTGTACAGATTTTTATTTACACAGAAACATATAGCGCGAAGCTTTCCCTTAAAAATATCACTTTCTTCCATTTATTCACAACAAACCCTAAATGTAAAGTGGACCACCACTGTGCACCGCATGCTTTTTCTCACTCACTGGAGCACAGCATGTTTAGAACAGCAAATGTGAAAGTTTTCATGAACTGGCAAAAACATATAAATGTTGGAGATGATTACTGAAGCGTCTTGTGTGCTCACCGCAGGTTTTCTGAGCTAAACTCGGACTCCAGGAACTTGAGGAAGAGCTCCTGTCCTGCCGGGTCCTTCAGGGCCTCCTCCAGAGAGAAACCCCACTTCTTCACCCGCTGTTGACTGGGCTCCTTACTGGGAGAGAGAGAAAGAGAGAGGGAGAGGGGCAGTATAAGCATCCACCTGAAGCTTCTGCAAGGAGGTCAAGATTAAAAAGAAATTAGAAGAGATTAAATTGCAGGGAAATGGTGAAGAAATGCTCAGTGCGGGGAGGGCTGACAGATGAATACAGAGGGAGGGATAAGCCATTTAAACCTAAAATTCAATTGGTCTCAGACGTCTTAAAAAGGCTGGTGCTGATGTGATATTAGTGTCTGGAAAGCTGCGCATTATCACAACATTCATCTGAAATCCAATCATTTTAATCTCTGCGGGGAATATATTTTCTCCTATCCTGCAATGAATCAATTCAGCTGAATTATTAAGCTACATTAGGCACAATGATTATATATCTGCTCTTATTAATTCATGCATAATTCAGGCAGAGCACAGTGCAACTTGTTGGGAGCTGTGACCGCTCTCCCCAAGAGGTAATACCTTCATATCTCTGGGATTACATTTCAATGGATGATCAATAATTTGACATTGTCCAATATTTGTCTGTAACACGTAAACTGGGGTGGATTATTTTATTTGGATTGATTGATTAAGCTGAATGACCTCTGAACTACTTCAGAAAATGGCCAATCACTGAAAGTAATTACCTATCAATATCCAGCGTTGAACTCAGTACAGCTGTTAAATTACTCTTGATTCTACAGCAGTTTTATTGAGTCTCAGTTCAAGATACTATTTCTAAAAAGTTTGTATTTGTAAGATTTGTATCAAAAACAGGTTGAAGTAATGTCACCAAACTGACACGATTTCTTTTTCACGTGGTTTTCTGATGTAATTTAAACATCACTTGAGGACATTTATCAGACTTCACACAGCTCCCCCTGCAGCCACAAAAGGCTTTATGTGACTCTTTTCACACACATAGTAGTACTCCCCGACTCCTGTAAACACACTTTGATATGTAAAATCTCAGTTTCCCCTTTAAATGTTTGAACAGCCAGAAATGAAAATAAAGTGACACAAACAGTCTGAAAGTGACGTTTACATTATGTGAAATGTTTCTTTCCACAACATCATTTAAGTGTCTAAAGAAATCATTTCTAGTAGACCCTCAAGCATTTTGTAGTGAGTTTTTGGCACCTAGTCATTTGCTCATTTTATGGTTGATCGCAAAAGGAAGTGCAACAGCACGTTTTGGGTTTTACATGAAATGTATGTTAATCTGTACGTAATAACACAACTACAATTAAGCAAAATCAAAAAGAAAAAAATGTAATTACTTCCAACCAAAAAACAAGGTAGAAAACAATACAACCTAATAGCACAACACTGATTTTTTTTTTTACATGTTTTGTTAGTCAAAAGAAATCAGTATATATGTCAATATTCAATTCAAAAAGGGCATGATTGTCACATGTCTGTAGAAAATACACAGTCCCTGTACATTATAAACACTGTTTTTAAACACAGTTTATATCCGACTTGATTTAACCAGTTTCTTCTATGAAATGAAGAGGAAATGTTGTGAAAGTGAAACGGCTGTGGTTTCTGGTTTTGTACCTGGCCTCCAGATCCCAGAGGGTGGGATCATCGCTGGTCCATGGGTTGGATGGTTCTGGTGCCGTCACAAACGGGTCATACTCCACGAACTGCTCGGTGTAGCTTATCAGACTGACACACAAACAAACACACACACGCAAACAAGGGACAGAGGAAAGAAGAAGTTGAGGACATATGATCTAAAGTTTAACAGTGACATTTTGACCATTTGTTTGATGAGATCAATATTTCCTCTGTTTACCTGATAAATGTGACTTGAATGTTTTCAGAAGTAAATTATAAAAAAAAGACATCATTAAGCAGGAACATCTGTTCTGATCAAAATCACAAACGCTCAGATGTGAACCTCCTACTTCTCTTTGATAGCCTGAGATAAATAAGAACTGAGAGACGCAGTGAAGCAGAAAGTGCTTCAACAACAGCAGGACTCTGGAAATGTTTTACTGCTCACAGTTTAAACAATAACTCAACCATGTATTATAACAGAATGTGGTTTCTTTCCTACACATTAGCCACTGCAGAATCCCTCCATAACATACAGTACATAGACTATCTGTACTACAGCTATAACACATTTGAGCACAAAAAAAACATTTTTGAACAATAAAGTTCATGGCTAACATCTTCAAGTTGTTTCAAGAAGAGCAAGTGTGTAAATCTGCCCAATGGGGAGACTACAACCTTGCAGTGCATAAAGTGAAAACCAGAACCAGAATATGAACTCTATGAAACACAAAATGTAGGAAAACTATTGAGGCATTTGGACCTAAAGAGACACCCATAGGCTTTGAATCAGGCCTGTAGAGCTTGTAAACAAACAAACACCCAATTCTATCCCACACTATCAGCAATCGAAACTAACAAATCAGTCAACAAAGAAACTAAACTAAAACCAATACTGAATTAAATAGAGGATGTCAGACAAAGATCATGGATAAAACATATGGACCAGAGCGTACATGTAATTGATTAAACCAAACAGAAATCAGGAGCCATGAACAAGGCAAGAAGGGAATCAGGACCATGGACAGCAACAGCATGAGTGTGCAGTTCTTTCTGAGTCATTTTGTGAGCACAAAATAAAATCAAGCCTTAATTAGCAAGCCAGTCGAGATTGAAGAGCCTCTGGAAACAGGTGAATAAGTCCAAACAAGGACAGAATTATGAGCAAAATAAATGTTTTGAGCCCACAAGAGGAAATTATGTGACTAGATTTAGATAACAAGTAAGATTATCTTTTCTTCATAGCGTTGCACTTTGGTAGTTTGCATCCCTAGCATGAAACCTCCAACCCAAAGAACAGTAAGATCTATCTGTGAAGCGTCATCCTGTGAGAGCCCACCTTTGTACAGTGGGCATCATCAGGCTTCTTCCCAGTGTGTATCTATCAGCTTTTATTATTATTATTTATCTAAAAATATTTTGCAAGGACTTGTGTTCGACTGCTATTTTTATCTTTACATACTTCCATATGCACAGAGTTCAAGAGTTTTATGGTACACACTGTTTGAGACTGCAGATGCCAATTAAGTCACTAATGTAAAAGTAAACCAAGCATCAACAAACTGATGTACACCCACATGTTAGGAAGTTAGTTTCTACCAGCAGTCAACACATTTATCATATTTTGTTCAGTAATCATCTTGTTTCACTGGCAGCTCAATCTTACTGCAACAGCCGGATCTTTGACAGAAAACATTCCACCCTACAGTAGTATCATCATATACTTACTGACCCACAAAGTGATTATATTTGTCAAATTATTCCTAATGTGAAGTGATTCAATACATTTCCGATGCTAGTCGTTTTGAATGTTATCGTCCAACATGATTGATGTTGTTTGTCATGTTGTTTCTTGCAGAGTTTGGATAAATGCCCCCAAAGTATCCGCTCTGTGGAGCACCAATTAAACTCAGCTCAGTGCGTGAAGTCAAGAAGTTAAAGGGTAAGGGAGGCAGAGCAGCGCAGCAGCCAGCAGTAATCCCAGTTTTCTGCTCTGCTGGGAAATAATGGCTGTCCTGACTGACTGAGCAGAGGATGGGACTGTTGGGAGGGATAGAGGCAAGAAACACATACATGCATACATATGCTTTATGTTTCTCTTGCAATATAAAGAAGGAACAACACAGTTTAATGCAATAAGCCCACAATAAATCTAACATTTGTGAAGCTTGCAATATTTGCTTTGAGGCTGTGTCATGGCAACCCTAACCCCTATCCCCACCCTGCAGCATCTTTTGATATTACCCTCTTGACCGACAGTTTGCTCTGACCTGAACCATTTCTACTTGAATGCCTGACCCCAACCACCCTACCCAGAGCAAACACTTTTTTCTGTATCACTTCATATTTGTCTTTCCTTTACCTTCTAAGTGTTATGCCAAATGCCAAACTGAAACCACCAAAGGTTCAGATCAAAACCAAATTACCTCCATCTGCCACTGCTCTAGTACAGATACAGTAAAAGGGAAGTAGGCAGAGCCCAGGTTTGTCTGATTATAGATGGTCAGAGAGAGCACAGCAGATGGGAAAGCAGGCAGGCGGCCTCTTTATGAGAAAAGCTTCTCCTTCTCAGCTAACATAATGTGCAGACTGAAAAGATAAATAATAGACATGCTCTTCACAATGAATGTGCAGTATTTTTAGTGCAGCTGAGACGTGTGTTTCCTGTACCTTTCAGCAACTTTAGACATCTTCATACAGTGACGATCTAGCTGGGTGTTCAGGAATAGGATCTGAAAGAGGAGATGGCAAGAGTCAGTGTTTGTTTATGCTGTTTTTATAAGAGAACGACAAACAAAATGGTATAGTAAGTGCCTTTAATTTTCTAAAATATCATTGTGTGATTGCAGAAAACAAGTACCTCTGTATTACTGTAATAAACAAACAAGACCGCGTTCGGGTTGGTTGGCAACAGTAATGTTAGTGCTACCGTTTCTCATTATTAAGACCTATTTTCCCCATACAATAGTTGTATCCTGTTTTTCTCTTTGCCATTTTGTTTTGTGGTGAAAATCAATCTCCCTTTGAGCTAGTAAGGCAATACAGCAGACTTCCTGCTAAATTTGACCTTGTAGCACAAAGTGTAAAACGCCGTGGGGATGAAATCAAATGCTGGTGGAGTAAACATTATACAGCGCAGTAAAAAAAAATTTTAGTTTTTTTTTAATTCTTCAACAATGCACAACATTTGGACAGATTTTTTACCTCTTTCTCCACATCCTCCTTGGTGCCTTTCCTGCAGTGGTGTGAGGGAGTATGTATGGGACTCTGAGACTGCGTTCCCTCCTCCGCCAAACCATACACTGACTGGGCCGTTTGAACATGATGAGAGAGGAGAAGTGGGAGGGGTAATAGAGAGATAGAATGCATACTTATTATTTTCTTGCAGTGTAGATAAGGCAAGAAAACAGCTGCCAAGAAAGCCACAGTGCACTGTGTTGTTAAAATTAAAGGGATAACATTTCAGTAATTCAAAAATGATTGCCTGCATGAAAGTAAATCTCATTAAAGAACAGTGATGACATGATTAAGTTATTTGTCAACTTATGTCCAATAACATTTACAGTATTTTTGCATGTGCACATTTGTAGTAAACAGATACCACTAAGTGAAGGTTTTATAAAAATCCTTCGCATCAAAAGGGTTAGCATCACACCCTTGTGATTGGAGATTATACCTTCTTAACTCTATGAGGGTTCTTCATGCGTCTACATTTCCTGATGTCCATCTCTGTCGTGTTAACACATCCAGGCTGGAGAAAACACAAGCAAAAAAACAAAACATTATTACAGTCAACACTAGTGAATTTAAGTCTCAGATTTCAGGTATTTCTGCTTTATTTTTTAATTTATTTTTTACAATAAATCCAGGAGCGCCTTGGAGAGATAGAAAAGAGACAGTATGTGGATGGAAGATGAGGTAGGAGGCTACAATCTCACATGCACAGACAGAGGCTTACCACAGGTCTGTGGACGTCCCAGAAGGCTCTCTCCTGGCTGTCAAGGATCTTCCTCTCAGTTTTATCCTTTTTCCTGTCGATCCTGCAAACGAGATCAGTCAGTGTGAGAAATACAGCATACAGCTTTCCCGGCATCAGCATTAGATGTGGCAGTTGAATCGGGATGGAAGGTTAAGAAGCGGAGAGAGATGATCAGCTGGAGATTATAAAGTCTGTATGTGTCCATCAGTTTTTAACAATATTGAAGCTCATGCGCTGAAAGGTTTGGTCTGTGCACCGTCTCCCTCTGTGTGTGTGCACTGTTCTCCACCACTGATGTGTACATCCTGCTGTACTCTTGTCCTTGCAGGAGTTGCTGTTGCACTCCGACACTGTGGTTTGCTCTGTGTAGGTAAGATTTATGGCTGAGCTGTTGTTGGATTGCATTCGATTTTACAGGTGTACCTAATAAAGTGGCCACTTAGCATGCATCTTGATGTTTACATATTCATATGGAGGATCTCCAAATTGTAACCCTTTGAAAATTAGATAAAGCAATATCGAGATCATGTTCCCTGGACAAAAGAACGCAGTTCTGTGTGACCACTGGCTTTTTAGAAATGGTGGTCCCACAGACCAGACACCACTCATCAAAAAGGACCTGCACGCATCATAAAGTTTTAAATTGTGCATTGCAGGTGCACACTCAAGAGTGTGAAGACCATACAGGGGCCCTGATGTTTTGTGTATGTCAACGTTATCCCTTGGATTCAATGTATATCCATACAAAATCAAAGAGGGCTTTGGTAAAGCCAGGTATCCATCTTTTCTTTCTTTGTTCGTCTTCTGTCTCTATTTTCTGATTCCCATATGTTACCAGAACATGTCTAGCACTGCTGGTTTAAAATAATTTATCATGTCATCTACCTCAGAAACATACAGCAGAAGACCCACAGTAGACCACACGGAGGGTTAATGGAATGGAGATTATACTGTGTTGGTAATCTTTTACCTTAGGTGTGAATGACATCACCGGGTGCATTGTAGCTTCGTGTGTTGCCGTGGTAACAGAGCGCACTTACTTGACCTGGGCCTCAGCCTGCATGTAGATAAACTCCCACTTCCTGGCAAAGGCTCTCTGCAGCCTGGCTAGGTTCTCCTGTCAGAGAGAGAAGATGGAGACAAGGAGGCATGTTACATTCAAAAATCTCCAAGAAAAAAATATGAAAACCAAATAAAATAAAATCTTAAGACATTTCATAGTTTTGAAAATTGTTGACTCTGTTCTGAGATGCAATTTAAATGTCATATTTTCACAGACACACAAATTTGACCTTTAAGAGGTTGTGTTTTCCTGCCCCAAGCTTGGCACACAGATCAATACCAAGAAGTAATAGCTTGGAGGAACAGTCCAGCACTCACCGCCTCATAATCTGCCAGCTCCAGCCTGGTCTTATTCTGCATGGTCCGCTTGCACAGGTAGATAGCTGAGAGAGAGAGACAGAGAGGATCGAAGACTGGGATTTATCAGTATACACATTCTGCTCCCTCCATTCATCCACTCATCGCTCATCCCCTATGTACCTGCTTCACCTCTCCTCACCTCCCATGGTATGAAAGCATAATCAGTTTCAGAGGCCGCCTGTCCACCTATCTGTTGCTTTAGCATTATGAGGTGGAGTGTGAAGAGGTGCTAAACCCTAAACTCCAGCCATGGCTGCCTCTGTGACGGGATGAAGGGCAGGAAGTGGAATAGTGATTGACTAAACCTGTCGAGTGATTCTCTCTACAGCTGAGGGTACAAGTAGTGCTACACTACATAGCTCAGTGTGAGGTTATTTGTTTTTATATACAGGTATAATCAGAATCAGAAGTCCTTTAATAGTCTCACAGTGGAGAAATTTACATAGTTGCAGCAGAAAGTGGACAGTGTAGAT
>LKNJ01002601.1:0-22427 GCA_002120245.1 Maccullochella peelii
CAAACCAGAGCCATGTAGAGAGAACTATGTGAAGTCTGCGTGAATCGTGTGACCATCAAGCTTCTTGAACTTCTGTTGATGCGACTCTTTCTCTCTCTACATGGCTCTGGGGCAAACCAATCATTGCTGGTTGACGTAAAACTACCAGTGTGCCAGCGCAGTTTAAAAACTCTGTGAAATACAGAGAGATTTACTGGTGGTTTAATCAGCATTATGTGAACTCGTCTGGCAACGGCTTGAATGTAACGGACGTTCATTTATATGTAAAAGTCCCGCACTCTAGCTTTAAGGTTATGCATAAACTGCAAAGCAACAATGCTAGAAATATAAATGTAAATAATAAGTTTCAATTGGGGCTGACACTGACCTTAATAAGTGGATCAAGTATCGGCCAGAAGTAACGATCCACACTGAATACGGTTTCTTGGTAAGTCTCATTATAAAATTCAGTGTTTCTACTGATCAGTGACATTCACTCAGTCATAACGGGTTGCAGACTCTGCATAGCAATCTCTGGTCATTACCGTACATAAAAATGATCCCAATGCGTTCCACGCAGTGTTGTATAAATATTTTAAATTTAGGAAAAATAGAGTACAAGTATTGGATCGAGAATCTAGATAATAGATACCCTGAGTTGAGGTATCGGATCGGTATCGGAAGAGAAAAAGTGGGGTTGGTGCAATTATTTAATTATTTAAGTGTATAATACTGTATGTTAAATAACAAACACATGAACACAATGTACATATTGATCTGATGAAAATCCAATTTGAATCAAAATGCTCTCATGAAAACTGTATACTTTTTCTTATCCAATATTATCAAACACATAATCAACATCACAATAGCTGCATCTACTTTAAGAAATCATTACCATCTCACCTTTCCAAAGGCCTGAGGGGCTGGGGATTTGATGAATTTGCCCTTCAAAGCTCTTGACCTATTGTTTTAAGTGGCTACTCTGGAAAAGTCAAGGGCTGAGACAAACACCTAAGGGGGGGCCACAAACCAATTGGGGAAAGATGAAAGTAGGAGCCATCTTGAGCTACAAAATAAGTGAAACATAAGACTTCCAGAAGCAGGTCTGCTCAGTAATTGAAAGTCTCCCTATTATTTTCGATCATATAATTTGACTCAGCGTGAGTGCTGAAATAATAGGATCTTATGAAACACAGTCCTTCATTTGAATTTCCCCATTACTGGATTTCTTATTTGCTGTGAAGGACAATGTGCCATCAATTCTTCAGAGGAAAGTTGCTAACAATGTACTTTTAAGTGTTAGGGAGGACCTTTTGACTTGGTTGTATTTTTTAGTGACAGAGGTTATACAATAAAGAAACGCTGGCTTGTCCAGCAGTTATAAAATGTTTGACAGCTGACTGAATTGAGCCAAGAGCAAGGCTGGCCCTAAGCCCTGAGAGAGCACTTTAAATCAAGCTGCTGTTGATGACACAAGAGGCAAGGCGGGCCTGGCCTGTCAGCTAGTAATCATCAGGTGGAGTTCTAGTTATTTATGCAACTATTAGGGTCTCAATTTGAGTGAAACCTGGGACCAAATCAACAGATTTATTAGTGAAACCTTGCATTTCGAGCTCTTTCCAGATGGTTTCCGAAATTTACCTCATGCATGGAACTAAATTTAAAAAATGCCAAAATGTCAGTTATGAGGGTGCAAAGGGTAATAATATGTCTGTTATTATAGACACAGATGTTGAGGTCATTACTTTGAGATTTTATTATCTCTATGTACTATGGGAGTATGATTGCATTAGGGGTGTCAAGAGGACATGATACACAGTGCCTGCTGGTGAACAAACAGCCTGCAGCTAAACCCAGCCGCAACACATCATTAGAGATACATCAGTGATATAACATGACTAATAGAAGCCAGGAAAACTGCATCTGCTCCAATTTGAGATACATTTTTATGAGACTGCGTGCTTAATGCCGCCCAGGGGAACATTCTGAAAGGCTAAATTCGGGAAAAACTTTACAGAACGGGCTAGACTACAGTTTAATCTTGTGATGCAGAGTAACTTTTTTACCGCTGATAAAGAATTAAGCTCTTACTGAAGTCCAAGGCTGCAAACTCTACCCAAGACATCCCAATCTTGGACTGGTGAGGAAGGAGGCAGAAAAAAATGAGAGGAGAGGAGGAAGCCCTGTAAAAAGCAGAGACTTCAAACGCCTCTGACAACTCTGCTTACAGCAAGAAGGAAAGAGGGGTTGAGGGGAAGAGAGAGTGAAAAGGCAAATGGAGGAAATTAAGTGTGAAAGAAGAGGAAACAGCACGGAAAGAGGTAGGTAATGAACTAAATAATGACCTAAACTTAGACCAAATCTACTTTGTTTCTTGCAAAGTTTCCGCTGGTGTAGGAAGGTTAACTTTCACAGGTCTCTTCCCAAGAGATCTTACTTAAACAAAGGCCTGAATAACTGACCATGGCTAAGTATGTACTTAGATGTACTATCCTTCCACACTCCTCAATCATCTTCCATCTACATGGGTCAATTAGTTACAATAGCTACTGTCTCCTCAGTCATTGTTTTGAAAAAGTAGCCTAAAGAGGGCAGAAGGGATGCTGGTCACCTCTGTCCTGCGTCATATCACTCCGTCACAATCCCATATCATTTACAGCAGATGTGTCAAATGCAGATGGTTACATATACACTCATCCCTCATGCATTCAACAGCTCCATATGCAGTGAGCTGATAAGAAGTGCAGTTAAATGATTGTCTTTATACATTTTTACATCAGTTTTGCTTAGCTATGCTTCAAAAACAATTGACTTTCAACAGTGTTGCAAGGAAATGAGAAACAGAAATGCATGACAGTGCAACAACAAGCACTCACACAATAAGTAATTTTTTGAGGCCACATTCTCTTAAGTGCCACTTGTGACAAATACATGTTGACAAAGATTTTAGGCAGGATGCTCACAGTGGAGAAATTCAATCTTCTTGGGAGCAGCATTGCGCAGAACTGTAGCTAACTGATCTTTAGAAGCTCTGGCTATGTGGAAGAGCTGGTTAACTATTGCTTTGGCTCACCGAATATGAGGACTAATAGAGTTTGAGTTGCACAAATCAAGTGGATTTCTTCCGAAGTTACAATCTTTTTAGTACAAAATTCCCTCTATATGTTACTATCCTCTCTGCCATGGGAATTTTGTACTAAAAAGTTTAACTTTGAAAGATATCCATTGATTTATCTAAAGCCAACCACTGACAATAGTTTCAGTTGAACCGTAGAATGCATTTTTACGCAGAACGAGGACCATAGATTTTGTCGCCCATTATTTACATTGGAAGTGCATTAGGTAGGGATCTCTTGGCATATATGGACAGGAGGAATGGTTACACCAAGCACTACCTGTTTCAATGTACATATGGGTATGTTAATATTGGTTGAAGACAGACTTCAGAAATTGTGAACCTATCCTTTAACATTTAACAGTGCTGATAGTAAAGGTATTGAAGAAAAATTCAGCTAAAGGATATACTTTTTTGTTGAGCAAGGGTGGTGAGGGATGGCACAGACCCCCGCTGGAATCTGTCTGGCCAGCCCCGATGCCCCACCCGTCAAAATACACAAATTAATAAATGAGGAATGTTAATGAAGGCATTTAGCCAATAACAAAGCAAACAGTTTGAAGTTAACATGTTCTTGGGGTTCGCAGCTCTGTCTGGGCCCCCAAAGTAAAGCAGGATTACTTAATTATTTGGCCACCTGGGGGCAGCGGAACAAGCTGTAACACAACATTGACATATTTTCATCTTATAAGGTTGTTTGCCACTCAACAAATGCAAGTCAAAAATGAATCTCCTTTTAGCTCTGTTTTTGGTCTCCAGCAGTTCCTGAGGGAAATATCTGGTTCTTTAGCTGCAAAATACTCCAGTATGTTCATAGAGTAGTCACTAACTTTGTCTGTCTGCTGTTTGGTGCTGAGCAGGTAGTGTACAGTCGGTTAGTCAGAGCTTTTTTGCTGTAAACATCTGCCTGCTGTGTCTAGACATGAGTTTAATGAGAGCAGTGAGAGTGAACCAAAACAGTAAAGCTGGGGCCATAAAACCAAAACAATGAGCTTAAAAACACTCAAATAAAGGTCAATTAGGCTTATTTTCCTTCACAAAGTTTCAATAAACCATAGAGTATACACAGGGAAAAAAATAAAGGTGTGATGCAGCATGTCAACTGTGTGATTCACTGTCAGTGTCATTTATATCTCCCCAGTCACCCATGTCTGCATCAAACCACCTCCATCTCTGGCTCAGCGACAGGCAGCAGAATCAGATTAAAGCCCCCAGGCGTCCCTTCATACAAGTTACTTCTTTTCTCGTCTGCTTACTGGCAGCACCAGTTCTGACAAGGCTGTAGGGTTCTTTTCGCAGGACCAGGAGACGGATTTGGACTCAGAGCTCTGGACCCTGCAGCTGGTTCAAAGAGTGTAAATAAAGTATCTGACAGTTTACCTTTTAGAGGTTGGCAAGGTGGGACATTAAAGACACAATCCCATAAAGGATAGGCCTCAGGTTCGATCCTCACGACAGTCAATGCGCCAATAAACAACCATAAAATGTCCTTGAGAAAGGATGGAAAACTCTTAAAAGATCAACTGTTTGCACTTGCTAGGACTGGGATAGTTGTGACTTTTTTGGGTTCTGTTTGGACCAGTTCCAAAGCTGCTTAATTCATTTAGAAGCTCAGAGCGCTCAGAGCTCATAAAATATTTTGAGATGAGTTTTTGCTTTGGGGTTTTCTGTCTCTACACTCCACCAGAGCTATGCAAACAACCCTGTTGCCCCTGCTGTCTGCTTTATCGCTCATATCACACAAATATTAAAGCCTACTCAAGCAAACTGACAATGACAGGTGACACATGCGAGCCAGGCTGAGGAATGATATTCAAAAAAGTAGAGTGAAAAATATAATGCATCTATCCGAAGCTCAGACAGCTCTGAGGATTTTCTGCATGAGTGGGGATAGAAACTCTAACCCTGGCAGCGTAAATGTCACACAAAATAATCAATGAGTCATCAGCAAAAACAGCACACTTGACTTGATTCATATGTTTGTTGTTCCATTGACTTGGTGTGCATATGTTCAATTCAGTCACTTGGAAAAGTTACTAGTTAATCATTAATCTATATATAGGGGAGGCGTCAAGAATCCAGTCACCAAAACAATGGCAAGCGTCTGGTAGACGAAAGACAGACATGGAAGTAGTTCGTGAATATTTTGTGTAACTGGAATGTTAAAAACGATTCAGTACTGCACTTCAAAAAAGTTGGGGGACTTAAAAAGGCTACATTTAAAAAACAATTGTCAAATTGAAGCAGCATAGCTTCAGATATCGCAACTTTTGGTCTTAAATATGGGCCAAGCCCCAAAGACACTGAATCCAACATTTCCCATAATGCAACTCAATAGCAATTTTGTTGATAAGAAAGATGTGTTTGTCGTACTTCTGACAGGATTCGCTCAGCGCTACGTCACACGTTTTGTTGCTCTGATTGGTTGTAGGTCTATCCAATTGCGTCCAGAGGCATTTTAGTCTGCGTCCATTGATAACACCCCTTGGAAATAGAAAATGAACTGAGAAGTTCCAGACAAATTCGCATTTGCAAATTGGTCTGGCGATGCCAGGCTACTAAAATGTGTAGTCCTCAAGCCAAAGTCAAAAGAATATACACACTGATGACATCATCAAGGTTATTTTTTCAGGCTTTGGAAAGCTTCTCCAGAGCCAGAGAAGACAAACAACTGTTTGCACAGGCTGAATAGTACTCTCTTTGAGGAGTAAACTGAAATTGATGAAAAAACTCTTTAAAGAAATAGACATTTTAGGAAAAAACGCTAATTATTAGTTTATGAGTAAACAAGGGAGTGGTTTCAGATACCGCCCTGCAGTTAGAAGACTGAAACCTTTCTCATGTCTACACTAAATATGAAGCTGGAGCCAGCAGGCGGTTAGCTTAGCTTAGCAGAAAGACTGGAAACAGGGAGAAACAGCTAGCCTGGCTTTGTCCAAAGTTAAGTTTCCAGTCTTTATGCTAAGCTAAGCTAACTGTCTATCTGGCTTCAGCTTTGTATTTGTTGTACAGACATGAGAGTGGTATTGATCTTCTCATCTAACTCTCAGCAAGAAAGCGTATTTGTCATTATTATTCTAAGAATGCTATGTAAGCAAACATACTGAAATGGAGCTGATCAGATCGCATCATCGACTGTACTGCATCACCATAAATTTTCATTGCAGCTTACTCCCCGATTAATAAAACATTTTAAATCTATGCATTATGGCATTTCAAGGTGACCAGGAGGCTTTGTTCCAAACCAGAGAATAAGCCAAACAAATTTTGCTTTGAAATCTACATCTGGTTGCACTGATTGAGAACCCTATCAACTCTCTACAGAAACCTATATTATGGTAGCATTGCATATACTTACTGTCTCTTTGAGGTTTCCCTTTAGTTCATATAGTGGCTCTAAGGTAATTATGATGTTGATTTACAGCTTTAATACTAAGATCTGCTCCACTCTGTCTGAAGCAGGATACCTGCTGAGGCATAAAGCTTGGTTGGATGTTGTGTGATTGGACATGAAACAGAATTTTAAACCTCTAATCTAAGAGGTTAAGTAGGAAAGGCAGTGGGTGTAGAGATGCCAAAAGGAAGGAGCTTGAATAAGGTTTACATTACTAAGGCTAATTAAAATAATGTATATACTGTACTGTAAACACTGGCAACTAAGACATCGGCGTTCAAATAAAATCCACAGATGAAAACATGGTTGAAGTAAAAATGTTTTTTGAACGTTAACATGAAGGTTTTACAACAACAAAGCTGCAGATTACCCTTAAAACCATGACTACTTTGATACTCCCACCGTCCCAGTTCTCATCAGTCCATGTAGTGGGCGGAGAGCACTGAGCAGTGTCTGAGCTCAAAACATTTCCTATCAAAGCCGACTGATTGCCCCACAATGACGAGGTGGCTCCTAATGAGGCACTCTTCTCTCTACACCTCCATTGTTGGCAGCCGTCTACTGATCAATGTAATAGTCATCTATTTCTCAATGTTGAGCCATATGCAGTGACCACTCTTAGGGTCTAAATCTGTGGTGGTTAAAGTGTGGAAGCATATGTGTTTTGATAAAGTTGTGAAAACAACAATTGTACACCATTTCGTTCAATAAAAAGTTACTGAGGTAGAAAAGTGATGCCTTCTAATGTTCAGTTAACAAACTCATTAGCTTGTTAACTTAGCTTGGTCGCTAATGGGGCAATAGGTTCACACAGTTTATTTGAAGGCCTATTTGTACCACTGACTCCTGTCTCATATCTGTCTGAAAGCCATGTGACTATTGTGGAGCAGTGTATACTATGACAGAGGAGGTTAAATAAAAGTGAATGGTGAGACACAGCTAATAGCCTAAGCTTCGGCAGCTTATTCACCCCTGCAAACAAACCCAATAATCGCGGTGATTCCATTGGAATGAATTAAAATCGCAGCAACATTTTGCTATTTTAAATCCTGGTGCGTCCAGCCCTTAAGCCTTCACACTCATGGATGTATTACTCAAAGTGAACTTCATGCATCACATTTCATATTGTCACACCAACACAATGCTATTTTCAGTCTGTATGCCCACTGACCCTGAACCTCAGCCCCTTTCCTTTCTGGACTAAAGATCAATGGTGCACAATGCAGCACTGCTAAGAATTTGGGGTATGTCTGTGAAGACTCTCAGTCATCCAAGTCATGGTGTATCTAGGCCAGGAACTCCTCACCAGTCAGTCAGCCAGAAACCTTTTGGATGAGAGGCAAAACGTCTTCAAGAACCTAAAGCCCAGTTGCCTTTGTCATCCCACTTCTAGATGAAAATGTGGGGTACGTCTTTGGCTTTCTCTTGACCAAAAAGGAAATTGTGTTCTTGCTCTTACTGTCAGTATTGCTCTTTCCATACATCCATAACGGCCGGGCCACACCACAGACCTGAGCAGCGTGTGGCGGCTACCTCGCTGAGATGCTGCATCTCGCACGCGTGTGGTGTCCACACAGGGAGCGTTCAGTTTCATTTCTTGATACATTTCATTTATATTTAGTTTAGGCAGAAAAAGGTTAAGAGGCTTGTGCTCAATTGTAACTGGGGAGTTTTTTCAATTTTTGTCTGTGACATATTCTACAGATATCGATACTGAAACTGAAAGGTGTACTGCTGCTGGTTTAATGTCAATATGACTATCAACAGATCAAACCGTGCGCATCACACGGAAAAAATAGGCAAGACGGCGAATCTCTAGATAAGCCTAGCTGAAGATGCGTGTGGGCGCTGAAATGAAAAGCAAGAGGTTCCGCGACGCACACGCAACACTCAGGTGGCGGTGTGGCCGGTTCTCTGAGGGTACTGCACGTTATTCTGGGTACAGTGGCAATCATGATCTTATGTAAAAGTACTGTATGTGACGCAGATTGGAGGAAAGTGCATACAAATTCAAAATTTTCTCACAAAATAACCCTTCACTGTATATCATAACCTGGTAAAATCTAACATTGCAAGTTATATGGAATAAAGTTGGAGAATGAAGATATTAGCAAAAGCTATGTGGAAAAACATACTGCATACACTTTTCTGTGTGAGAAAAAATAGCTTATGCATGTGTGTATGGGTGGTGGTAAACAATGGCTATTAACAGGCCAGCCTTCCCCTGAGATGCATCTCTTTGCTTCATAGTGAGATCAATCTGAACCGAGAGCATAAATAGAAAAACTGCTTGCATCACCAGCTTGGAGCCACGAGCCAGTAAGAAAAACTGGGTCAGATTACTTGCAGTTTTAGTTTTTCCTACCTACGTATTCCTCCCTCCTCCTCTTTTCATACATGTGAAAAGCCTGAGTAAGCATTCCTATTCCTCACAGCCTGCCCTCTATCTCGCACTGCTGAGCTGTGTTTATCAGGGACAGGGATCATTGTGAGAAACATACTGCTGGATTCAGTGTGCTGAAGGGGCAGCCGAGCAGGGTGGACTGCTGTCCATGTCTTTTAAACCGGTGTTACATTCATAATCCTCCTTCCCTGCATGTGGCGTCTGTCAAAGCATCTTTAGATTCAGGTGTCAGGCTTCATTATCAGACTAACAGGACAGCTGGGTGGCACCAGACAAAATGTCCCATGGGCCAAATTGATGGACTGATCGACTCCATGAGGTGAGACGAGGCTTTCTCTCACAACACAGTCACACATTGTTGTCTAACTATACTTATGGGTACCTTGATGGCTTTTAGTTTTAGTGCTCCATGCCACTGAATAAACGAGTAAAGATGACAACCACTGTCTGACTCATGGTCCAACTATGCAATAGAGCACTAACATGGTCAGCTATGTTAATGGGCTGTCGCTTATTGTTGTGTTTTATGTGACTAATCACTGGGAACTGTTGGGAAAACATAACGACGGTGCAGAAAGAACAGTGTCACATGCAAATGATGAACCTTCTACCAATACTTTTGGTAGAGGCCAATAATGCATTAGCACTGAACACATTTACAAACAACCCTACCACAGCACCACTTGTCTGGAGTACACTTCTCAAAATGTTATTATGTTCCAGAATATTCATGATAATTTGTCTTTTAATGTAAGGACCAATGGAACAGGACCTCCCTTTGATAAATACTGCACAGTCTCTCCTAATTTAATTTAATGCATTATTAAAATGACATTTTATACTTGATATGATTGGGGTACAGTGTGTCACTATTAGGGTTTGTACTACTGTGGGAAAGTAGTCCGAGTTCATGCTCAGCTTTAATTGGAGCAGCCAATTATTATTATTATTTGTTACATTATCTGCTGGCCAGATGAGCAGCTCCACTGGAGCAGCTGGGGGTTAAGAGTCCTGCTCAAGGGGCATCTCAGTGGAAATAATGAAGGAGGGGCAAGTGCTGCTCTTGCACTTTTATCACTCAGGAATATCCAGAAATTCTGGGGAGACCTCTGTGGATGTATATATTTTTCTTCCTTTCATAACACAGATATACACGTGTGTTCTTCTACTATAAATTGTGAACACCTGAACCCCAGTCCCTACCTGTAAACAGTTATGCAACAATGTGACCCCTCCACTGTTCACAAAACAGCACCATTAATGTTGTTGTCCTACCAATTATACTAAAGCCATGATACTGGAGCCCAACCCATACTGGATTTTTGAGGCTTATATAGATATCAGTATTTGAGAGTTTATAAAAATCCAATAACAATAGTTGTTATACATATTCTTTTTGTTGTTTTATATAAACACAACATGGGCAGCACGATGGTGAAGTGGTTAGCACTGTCGCCTCACAGCAAGAGGGTTCTCGGTTCGACCCCACCGGTTGGCTGGGGCCTTTCTGTGTGGAGTTTGCATGTACTCCCCATGTCCGCGTGGGTTCTCTCCGGGTACTCCGGCTTCCTCCCACCATCCATGCAGGTTAATTGATGATTCTAAACTGCCCGTAGGTGTGACTGTGAGCGTAAATGTTTATCTGTCTCTATGTGTCAGCCCAGTGATTGACTGGCAACCAGTCCAGGGTATACCCTGGACTGGTTGGGCGAGACCCCGCGACCCTCCGAGGATAAGCGGTATAGATAATGGATGGAGGGATAAACACAACATCAACAGCATACCTACAATTAAGTCGTCAAGTCATTGAGTTGTGAACAAGAGATGTACTGAGCTGGACATTATAGAGTTGAAAAGATGATGTGTCTGTTAATTATGTAATGTGTAATCACATTACAATTCTAAATTACCTCAAACATTTTTGTATTTGTGATAAGCTAAAATTGTTACATAATATAGGACATGCAGATGTATTGGCAGGGCTTTAATAGGTACAAATAGATTTATTTGCAAGCGCATATGCTGGCCAAAAGCTGCTGCAGCACAGAGTTACAGATTTCTACCATTTAGCACCCAACATTCCTACACAAAGTCTAACAATAAATGTCTAGGGTAACAACTGTGCACACCCACACTCTCACACACACCTTACCGCCTCAACTAATCTGACAGCTGACCTTATAGTGACTCCACAAACTCTAACTCACCTTTCCAGCAGCAGTTTGTTTTAATACAAACTCTAGACAGTGTGGCAGAAGGAAGTAGAGGCTTTGCTCACTGAAACAACTGTGCTGGCTACAGCTGCTGAAGAGTGTTTGTACCTGACAAATCCCATAATAACAGAGCCCGGTCAAATCTGACATGCAGTCAGAGCTAACAGAAGTAGCTCTGACTGCATGTCACAAAAGGGGAAGAAGGTGACAGAGTCAAAGCAGCCAGCTGTGTTTAGATATTAATCAGGTGCAGAGGAAAAACAGTTTTAAGTGACAAGCTAAATTAAATTAGGCTGTTTGTTTCACTCTCAACCTGAATGTCAGACACCTGCATAAATTCCAGCCATAATGGTAGACATTTAATTAATCTGCAGCAAGCTTCAACGTGCCCTGCAGCGGAGGACAGATATGAAAGCTCTGCCTTCACAGAGAAAAAAAGCAGATCTGGTACAACAACAAATCTTCATCTATCTATGAGTTGAAGACAACAGCTTTTATGAATGCAAACAGGATAACTTGAGCACAGGCTGGAGAGATACTGTGCCATTACTGCAGTCTTCAGGGTATCAGCCGATCCCTTAAAAACAATTACCCACAACAGGGCCCTCAGGTGCAGATGTTCAAATTGGAAAGCTCATGGAGTCTAATACAGGCATGGAGATAACAGCCATATGTCCCCATTTTCCCCCACCCCTATCATCTTCTCCAGTAGAAAATGAGGAGTGAACCGTACCAAACACCAGCTACTCAAATGTAATAAACATTACGATGAAGCTCTCAGTGTTTAATAACAATTTCTTTACATTTAACCATGTTAACAAGGGTTATGTGCTGCAGTAATCTGTAAACAGTAACCTGAAAGACCTAACAGTGTTCAGCATTAGACTATATTTAACATACAGACATGTCCACTGAACATCCAATTGCTGACTTTGCCAGAGTCTGGAGACGTGTTGAGGACAAACAAATCCAAGGGCGTAGATTTGGTTTCAGAAGTGGAGGGACACAATGAAGTCTGCAAAACCATTTTGCATCGTCTGTTTTGAAAAGTACTACATAAGAAAATAAACTTTGCTTACAAATAACAAATAATGATGAAATTTGTAATTAATTACAAAAAATATAAATATACTGTGCTTTCTGTAATAATGACAGAAAGCCATTACATAGTTTTCTTGATACAGTAGGTAACTGATACTTAAAGGCACCCTGTGGAGTTTCTGACAGGGCAGCCTCTATTTAGCCTATTGGGGCTTTCACACCGCGACGCGGTAACTCACTGCCTTCAGTCATTTCAATGAGGGGAAGATAACAGAAGGGAAGCGGTTTCGAACATGACGGTAGGGCTATGAAGTGGTTGCCGCAGAGAATTTGCTCTGCTGCCCACCGTGCTGGACTTCTGGCGGTAACTGCCTGGCTTTGGCCAATCAGATAGAAGGGGGTGGGGGCATTTTTTTTTTTTTAAAACAATACATCCACTTTTACATCAAATTGTGGAACCAATGATTGAAGCCTATTTTCTTGAGAATTATTTACACGGCGCCAAGCTAGCTTGCACAGCTACTACTATGGCAAATGTGTGGTTTTCGATTTGATTTGCAAGCTAGTGTAAATGTTGTGGACTTTTGGTATGGGTTGTACCAATTATGTGACGTTCTCTGAAGGACGCAGCCTTGGGCCGTAATGGCAGCAGACACTTTTAAAACAATTTTGCTTTTTTGGGGAACGCTCTTGCAGGTAGGCAGTTGTCATGGCAGTTGCCGTGGGCAGTGTGAAATGGCCTTAAGAGGCAAAACTCGAGGCAAAAAGAGCTAGGATTTTGACAACTACAAAAATACACGGGAGGAAATTGTGAATTAAGGCATTTGGTGCCATCTTTGGGCTGACTTATTCACTAATGATGAGTGTACACTCAGTTTTGGCCAAAACACATTCAGGCACAGGAGAAAACTGTCCCAGCAGGCACAGGAAAGATGCATATCAGCTGTGCAGCTCAGCCAACGCTCTTTCAGCTCCAATGTTAGCTGGCAGAAGCCCTCACTGTTTGTCTGCATATACTGTCAATTTAAAAGGAGGAGTCACTGTTGGAAGAAGGCCTTACTGGCCTTTTGAAAATTGCATCTCTTACTCATTTGTCACAAAATACAAAAGACTAGATGTGTAGGCTGTCACACATTTTATCCAATGGCTTTGTTAAATCAACTCAGTAGGAAAGAAAGCCAATAATCGTAATATTTAGGACATTAGAATTCATTTTAGCCTTCATACTGTAGATAGATAATTGGTGTTTCACTGTTTATAATGCCCACAAATAACTTGCGCAAGACAGGAATAATTAAGACTAGCAATAATTACATAACGGGCTCTGTGAAGGAATGGAGATTTCACACTGAATGATTAAAAGCAGTTGAACAAGGACAGACATTAAGACTACACATGTAGTCCGTATAAAAGGCTTTCTGTTAATCCCCAGTATAAGGGCAGCGTGCCAGACTAGATAGCCAGCTCCACACAGAACTAATAGCCTGGAGAAGAAGAATAAAAAAAGTACTGGGGTGGGAGAAAAGAGCAAGGCAAGACAGAGGGAGAGGAGAAAAAAAGTCCAATTCACAGTACGCCAAGATGGGCTATATTTTTATTTTTCCCTTTCATCTCGGTCAAAGCACACACTGAACAAAAGGAGGCAAATGCTGATGAGACCAACCAGCCCAGCCATGTTTTCTGCTCTGCTGTTTGAAGGAGAGGAAGATAAGCAGTAGGATTTAAATAATCCGTTTTTTTTCCGGTGGTTCTACGGTTTTTTATCCCAACACAATGGCAGAATGTTTTAAGATCAAGATGTAGTTTTATTTTCCAATTAATCAATAGGATTTGATTAGATTATCCGAAATATGCTCTCCCTCAAAATGCAATTATGAATGTTTATGTACAGATGTGGAGAGAAAAAAATGTAAATACTGCATATCATGTTATGTAACCATGCCATTACCAAGCGAGGCAGAGCAGCTGTAAATACCATGAATGCATCACCGGCAATCATGGTGTGTGTGTGTGTGTGTGTGTGTGTGTGTGTTGATGTTGTGTATGTGTGTCTCACTTGTGTAGCCAACAGCCCTTTTTCAAATAAACCCTCAAAACAATAAATCTTGCACCGAATGTGGACATGCCATTTAACGTTATTTTCCTACGTACCAGTTATGTACAGGCCACAACAAAATCAGCTGAAGTCATATTGGCTAAGCTGTGAGGGGGCTGTTGCATTGCAATTTGATGAGGTGATGAATGTCAAGAATGGTTTACTGTAGCTGCACAAACAGTTTATTGAGAAAAGTTAACATGGGGGAACTTCATCGGTGTGAAAGCATCTATTATTTAATTAGGGAAATCTGAGTTCTGGTGGGTGGTCAGGGTTCACTGCAAACAAACAAGCCGACACGGAGTGGGTTTAAAGACATTGCGTACTGATTTTTAGTTTTAGGGCATCAAAAAGAGTTACATATGTTATATGTAAGTGTAGTTTGGTAAGTGTTATAAAGTGTATATACAACCTGTCTAACTACAGTTATATCAGCTACAGAGAGACATGTTTCCACTAACTTGACTTAACATTTAGCCCCGTTTTGCATAATTCCATGGAATTGCAATAATAGAACTGAAGGCAAAACTGCCCTGTAGAACTGATGGCACTACTGTAATAGCTCTGTGCCATTATTATAGTTGGAAAAAGGCTCTGAAGTTGCCATTCTAACACAGCCCATTATACTACTCATTATGCCTTAATGAATATATATTGGCCCTGCTTGAGAGACAAAAAATAAGAAGGAATCAACTGCCTTTGCAACATTATTCAGTAATGTGTTGGTGATATACTGTATGTATGGTCCATTCTACCAGTGCATCCCACTGAATCATTCATAATATGGTATTGCCTGTGTACAATCTAGGAAGAGTTACTGTAGTTCACTTTCACCATGAAAATAACATACAGCCATACAGATAAGCTTCCTTAATGTGGCACACAGCAAATCACCACCCAAACAGTTTACCACTGGGGGCAGGCTAGCCCACCAGGCTAGCTCTGCAATGACAGACACCCATGTTATCACAGAACAGGGGTTACTGGATAGGTACCCTCAAGTTTTGTGGAGTGTAGCTGGTGAAGGAGGCAGCAACTATTTTGATAAAGCTGCATAAGGCCCTCTTTCACATGTCCATTTCACCCTACCTGAGATCCTAAATCCACATGTAGAGAATAAAAATCTCAAGTGTGAAATACAAACTGCCTCCTGACTCTCCTTTCCCTGAGGTTCTTTTGCATAAAGCATCATAGGCTAGCTAGGTTGGCAGACATGAGCATGCTGTATCCAGCCTACTGACGTCACCATTTTGATTATTTCTGGAGACAAAGTTAAACTTTTTCTAAAGAGTTCTTGGTGCCGCTTGGAGTTGCCAGTTTCTGGCAACTCGATTTTATGGGTCGCGTACTTAAATGATCAGCTGAGACAATGGTGCCATCAGCAGAATAGTTTCATTAGTCCAAAGCTTCACCAGGGTGGAGGTGTGTAGTCTGAATATCCTGAGCTGTCAGAGAATATAGAGGTGAAACATTTCCCTTGGAAGCAAATCTGCACTTATCAAAGAAATAACAATAAGGTGGCGCCATGGGATGTCTGCAGAATGAAGTGGCCTTCCTTTGGAATGGGGGACATCTGAAAGCAGTGCTGAAATGTGGGGATAAAGTGGATTTGGTTCTAAATGAGTTTCAGCATGCGGATGGCAAGGCAAAAGGTTTTCTGTTTGTCTTGGGGGCTTTGATTTGACTGCTTTGCTTTAGCTCATGACCGTGAGAAAGAGAGAGGCCCCAACATCAAGTGCTATCCTCCAGGATGAAAAACTATGAACAGATTCATCAACCAACTAATGCCCCTTCTCTCAGTGAGCAACAGTAGCTTACGTGTGAAACAAGGGAAAAAGAAAGTATTTCTGCAGTAATCAGTGCGATTTTCTTGACGCTTCTGACAAACTGCCCAATGTTACAATCAATTTTACTCTAATGACTCTCGAGTGTCAAGAACAAAGGCTGTACTTGTTGCTGGAAATACACCCTTCCCAAGAAATTTAGTAACGATGCCAGCATGAGATAGGTGACAAATTCATCCTAGGAAGCAGAACTGGTGGGAGAGAATGGTTATTCTAATTTGCAGATACAGAGTAGAAAAATTACTTTCACACCATGGGACCCATTCATCAAGGTGTGCTGCATTACACAACCTGTAATATATCCTTGCCATCCCAGACTAAATTGCAATGCGTTGCTCAAAGAGAAAGTAAAAGATCCACATAATAGAACATTTGACATTAAATGAAAATACAAATACCAATTTCCAAGCAGGTAAGTGTGTCTACTGTAGGTATTTGAATGAAAAAAATAACAGTGCCCATGAGAGCGTGACAGGACATAAGAAATCTCATGACTACATATAAATGCATTAGGTAGCCGTTTATGTAGAAACATTGATGTGAAGGCTTTGGTAATTCACCTCAACCTAACGTATAACAAATACTGCTAAATCAGCACAAACAGTACATACAGTAGCACTGCTCAAAATCTATTAAGGTGCCAGAGGCTGAATACAACCCATGCTGTGCTGTGTTCCCTTTAGTTGTAAAAGTGGGCCATTTGATTGAAACCATTTCTATAATGCTTAGCTTTTCTTTTTATTTCAAAAATCAGAAACCTTGCTGGTTCATTAGAATGAACTATTAATACTGATGAGTGTCAAACAATAACCATTCAATTACAATCCACCAAGGGGAGATAGAGGAAAGTAAAATAATATGCAAGCAGGGCAGTTATCAGCTGTATCAAATTACTGTTGTATAAGCTAAGATAAAGATTTAGTTGCTGACCTTCAGACTATAATGACAACTGGCACTAGCAAATTTAGTCATTTAACGTTAACTCTGAGTTGGCCAACTACAAAATAAAACTCTCTCTGAATAGCAGTGTCTGTAATATTTTCTCTTTCCTCTACCAAAGATTTCTGCTGCTCAAATGGCCAACAGAGCGGTGAGTCTTTCTCTAGACAAATGATCTAGCTAATCGCATCACATCATTCTAAGATAGCAGCTAGCTTGGTGTAAATGACCAACAAATGGTGGACATTGGACTGTTGTTGGAATTTCCCACTTAAAACTTTAAGCACATGATATCATTGTTTTAAGCTTATCACCTTAAAATGAATTAGGACGTGTGGTAAGAGCTGTAAAGCTCCATTAAGCTAAGGTTAGCTTAAACGGCTACAGCTGTCAGACATGACTTACCAGCAGTTTGTTATTATTACCTTAAGTGTAGCTGTTTCTAATAAATATAATGCCTTTTTTGAATGTAATGATTATTTTTTAAATATACCAAGTAATGTTAATACTGGTGAAACAATTAGACCATTAATCAATTAATCCACAACAATCTGATACGCCTTGGTCATTTATCAAGCCAAGTTTGACACTCACTGGTTCCAGGTTCCCAAATGTAAGGAACTTGCTGTTTTTCAGTTTTATAACACTGTAAATGTAACATCTTTGGGATTTAAACTGTCAGAGTGAGCAGTTTGAAGACAAAAACTAGTGACAGGCATTTTTCACGTTTTTCTGACATTTTATAGGCTGAAAAATGAATTAATGAAAAACAATCTACTTATTAATTGTTATCAAAAATTATTGTTGTAGCCAAAAACCCCCAAAATAAAAACAAAATAAAGTCAGGTTTCCGTGTTAATTATCACTTTAATCACTAGCCATTTGTGATTATGCTTGGTACCCACATCGTGTTTAATACTGTGTAGACCAACAATACAGGCCAGGAGTTTAATTCATAGGAAATCATTGCGAGCATACAAACCAAAGATAAGGATTTTTTATGTTCTGCAAAAACAAAAACTTAATTGGGCCAATTTTAATACAGAAGAATTTCAGAGAATATTTTAGGCCAAATTAACTTTAGAAATCCCAAAGGGGAATCTGAGGCACTGAAGCAGCAAAAGATAGAGAATGTGAAAGATATTCCAATCTTGGTTGTAGTATAGAGGAGGAGGCTTGTCCAGCAGCCTACAGGTCTGTGACTGTGCTGTTAATGATTTCAGGATAAAACCATCCACAATAAAAGCCTCTTGTCATTATCTGGCCATCCATAGCCTCAGTCCCACTGGAATTACTGGCAGACAGCCCTCCCAGGCTTACCCAAAAACTTCAAACTTTACATGGGGAGGATGGTAAAAAGCAAGTGGATTGAGAGTGGCAATTAGGACTATTAATCTTTAAAATGTAAGAAAAGAAGAGCGTCATCAGCTTTTATCCTAAACTGGAGTCAAAAATCAATTCAAAAGGATTTTATTACAGTCCAGCTTGCAACAGGAAAAACGGACTATGAGTGACTAAGGGCGTTTTCACACCTATAGTTTGTTTGCTGTGGTCCGAATCAGTGTTTTGTTATGAGTTTGTAAACTTCCTAAAATCCTAAACACATCATTGCAAACCACGTGAGTTCCCACCACGTTCCCACCACCAATGAACCGCTCGAGTTTCTAGTAGTAGAAGCTAGCCGGAGAACGAACGAGCAATGTTTCTCTCACAGAAATATGTACTAGTTCAGAACACAGGACCTTCTGCCTGTATTTACTTTCTTCTTTGGTTTTACTGACGGACTACAAACCAATGTCAATGGTGCATGCCACCACCTACTGTACCGTGTGTAACATCCCCAGAGACATCTGACCAATAAGCGGAGTGAACGTTCTCATGTGGTTTGCAGTGATGCGTTTAGGATTTTTCTCCGTGTGAAAAGAAACCGAGAGACCGTGAGAAGGCAGGGAGGCAGGGAAGTAACAGCGTGAGAGAGAAAAATTGTATGAGCTTCTTGGTAGCTTCTTTTTGGGACGTTTTGCTGCTCTTTTTCATTCATGTTTAATCGTCTCTCCGACTGTAGCACCTCTTTGATATCACACAGTGGGAGCAGTCAAAAAGAGGACGTGACTTCATGCTCTGCTGCCCCGCTATACATCCAGCCTTTGATTAATGAGAGGGCACAATTTAATCACTGACTTCTCTTCAGGAACTTTTAAAAGACCAGTTCTCTGACTTAGCTGAGGGACTGAGAGCTGAGGAGCACTGTCCTCTATTGCCTTCCTGAATAGTGCTGTTTGAACATTTTATAACAGTTTTATAATAACAATGTATCAAATGACAATGTGAAAACAATGTGCAATATAACAAGGGTCACTCGTCGTGATGAACCTACAGAAAATTATCACTTGAATCTGCAGCTCCCTGTCCGTAACTGCTGAGTGTGTAAGTAAGGAACTGTTTGCAACTTAAAAGGTGATGATATGTCAATATTGTGTTCACAACATGTTTCTGCTGCCCCCAAGTGGCCAAAAAAAGTCAGTTATGGCAGGTTTAAATATTCAGTCTGCTATAATGATCTGTTTGAATTTTAAATTCACGGTGTATGAGCGCAATACCTTGTGCCTTGTACCCCAGGTGTCTGACCCATTACCTGCCGTGTTGCCCTATTAATAAACAGGCTATTGTTGTTCTCTTTGCTAACACAAAATGGAGAAAATTAGCGAGCCATGCTAAAACAATAATCATGACAAAAAAGCATATGAGGAGTAATGTTTGGAAGCATTTTGGATTTGACACATAGATAGAAAAATGGTGGATAAAGGTGAGCCTGTTTGCTGACTTTGTAAAATGCAACTGCCTTACAGTAACGTTAGCTTGTCACTCAGTGAGGCAGTGACGGCAGGATGAACAAATGCAACGTCAATTCTACAACGTAGTTTAGGTTACATGGGTTGCGTTCCAATTCATTTGAACTTGATTTTTTTCTTCTTTTTTTTTTAACGTGACTTCTGACATCTTATTATAAATGTGTCCGTCTTTAAAAATACATGTTTATTGTAAATTTAAACAAGACAAAATGTCTAAATAATACTGGCAACTGTTATACACTCTGATCTATGCTTGCAGTCATTCATGCAAAGAAGCCTGTATTAATTATTATATTATTTATATATAGTTGTTTTTACAACATTGGTTTAGAAAATACCTGATGGTTGTCTTTCCTTCAAGTCAAATCTCTTCTAGAAGATTTTAATTTCCAGTAAATGGTCAAATAAATGTATTTACTATCTAGAAGCGCTTAAATTGTACTATATGACAATTTGATTTTGATGCCAATTTTTTAAAAATGATTGGTTCCAAATCCTTTTGACATATAAAAAAACAAACAAAAAAAATGTATGAAAAATGTGGCCCTAATCTAATATTGACTTGACATGGCAAGGATCCATTGTAACGTAATTTTTGTCACTCTTCCCAGACTGACACTTGGAACAAAGGTTTGTCTGTCTACATATACAGTATGTGTGGCTGTTGTACAAGCAGCTTCACACATAAGAAATACAATACATGTTGTACATCATGCATGAAGTGCAGAAAACAGGAAATCAGGTAACCTAGGGTTCAAAAGACATCCAACAAAGATGAAACACAATTTGAATTTCACACTTTGCTGTCTGACAACCTGAATGAAAACTTTACAACCTATGATTTGCCTCCTTTGTCACCTCCGCTCTGGAGATGTTATAATAACATGCTCACTCAAGCTGACACGTTTCGCACTTTCATTTTCACTTTGGAATAAATGCACTCCAGAGATACACAGTGCAGGAAAGAGGAGTGATGGAGCATCTGAATGAATGCGTATCCCCCTAGAGAGACAGGAAATTAAAAGTAAGGAGAACTGATAACAGCAGTGTTTGAGCAGTGAATGGGAATAATTGCTGTAAAAGTCATGACACGAAATGTTTGCTGCAATACGTTTCACAATGAAAATAGAAAGTATTGGAGCGGAAAAGTTAATGGTGAGAGACGGAAAGACAGTAATTCATGAAGGCAAACGTATGAAAAGAAACGTCCCAGATACGTCATAGTATAGTTAACATCTCAGCACCTCAAAATCAGCAGACAAGTAACACATTAACTATACAGTCCCAGGCAGGGCATTGGCACTTTACTTGAACGTCATTTCAACTCTGGCTAACTAGTTAATCAGTTAACTTAATTTCATTCAAAAGATGATTTCTGAAGAATTTCTGTCTCTCCTGCCCTTGTTTAAGAAGAATATCAATGAGAAAAGAAAAAATCCCTCAATCAACTGGATCTGTCGACTATGACGCTGACAGCCACTACATAAACTACAAGTGTCCATCTGTAGACACATTCATGGACAAATTCAACTGTGATAATCTTGGTAGGTAACGTGTAGCAGTAGTTAGGAGTAAATCCCTGACCCATGCATCACCAACACTTCCACTCACTAATCCTCTACTGGAAGCCTCCATTTGTTGTTTGACTCCATAATCAGTCTGCAGTTTGCCGTCTCAGAACTTCCTCCTAATAAGTGGAGTATAGTGCTATACAATCCCTCATAATGTAAAACTATTTTTTATAAAAAACTACTTTTTATAAAACAAAAGACAAATGGGAGCAACTAGAACCAAAGCCAACGGAATAAATACATAAACTTAAATACTCAACTGATCAGTGGTCCACCATGGCTAAGACGACATCTAAAGTGACATTTCAAACCACTTAACAAAGACATCATAAGCAGTGTTTGGGCCAGGATTGTCTGGGAGGGGGCCAAATGGATCCATTTGAACTTTTCTTTTTGGGTGCAGGGAGGTTGTAGTGATGGGCCATTTTATGTTTTAAGGGTGTCAATGTCTTTATCTGGCTCAAACCCTGCATATGATTTGAGGATGATGGTTTAAAAGTTGCGAAGTAAAAGCATCAAAACGTTCTGTGTAGCAACAACTTTCCGCCAATGCAGTGTATGAAGTACATCTCCCTCTTTGCCCATTGTGCTGCTATTGCCAGATGAACTATCTGGTAGTCACCATAACCCATGTACATAATATGCAACTGATCAGTTTCATTGGTATAATGGATAATAATGGAATCTTATCACACTGCATTAGTGAGTTGTTCTCCATAACAAATACTTGGGAAGAATTAAAACTAGAATCTAAAATCTAGAATTTCCTCCTGTCCACTTTAGCAAGACACTGAACCCCAAGTCTACCACTGAATCTGTAATTGTTCTCAATGTATGTACGGTATGTGCAAACAAAACAACATGGCTTTGAATGGAAAGATGTTAGCATACCTGTGTATCCAAGAAAACAAAGTATTTTATGAGGCAAGAGAAACAAGACACAAGCTGAGTTTGAGGGGGAACAAATGCTCAACCCC
>LKNJ01002601.1:22498-58616 GCA_002120245.1 Maccullochella peelii
CCCCCCCCCCCCCCCCCAAAAAAAAAATTAGATCCAGCTTTTGTTAAAAGCCTAGATGAACCATTCAGTGTTGCAGTTCCTACCAGGGAGAAATATCAATTATTCATAATGTTCATATTACTTTAAGAATAACAATTTGAGAAGCCTTCTATTTGAAGGCTGAAATTTTACGCCCCAAAAGCTCCCACTGACCGATGCCTGATGTATGAGACATAGGCAAAAATTTGTCTGCAACCTCTGTAATGTGGAAAACCTTTAAGTAAGACACTTAAGTCTGACAAAAAAATCTAACCACTTCAGCCTGACAACGGTTTGTAACTGTGACTGCGCTGCCTCAAGCAGGATGTGACAAGAGTTTCTGTTAGCTGGTGGGAGATGAAAGTTCATCCACCTTTTATATCCACCTTGCAACCTCCTTGTTAAATCTTAAATCTGTTAGAGCCCTAAGTGCCACTGCTCACCATAAATCATTCACGTCAATCCAGAGTAACTGCTAATGACTACCAACACGTGCACAAGTGGGCTGAAATACCAGCTTGCATCCTCATTTCTGAGTTATAGAGATGCATTAAAGCAATTCAGTGTCAAGGAGCACACAGAGGAGCACAATAGACAGAAAGTTAAGACGGTTGGGGTTATGCCAGTTCAAGGCTGATTTTGATTGAACAATGTCAGTAAACTCTTTCTCTTGCTCAGCAGCTAATCAGAGGAGATAACAATGTAAGGGTTTATGCTCAAAACACATTAGCAATGACTCTGCCCTGCATCATGCTTAACCTTGCTAGTCATGCAAGGGGAGCTTTGTGGGGTACGACAAAGCACCCTCGTGTATCTACTCAAGGCGCATCCAGACCTGACCCTAAAAGGGGCTCCCGAACAGGCTCGGGGTGAAACAAAAACACAATTGAATGAACCCTGATTACAAAAACAAATTTTTGCAGACCACAAGATGAAGAAGAGAGTGGTTCTTACTAAACAAACAGATTGGTAGGGAACAGCTTTCAAGCTCAGAGTTCTTAAAGCAGCATACTTGCTCAGTGCTGCCTATATGTCAAAGCTGACCCTATTAAATACTTTTATCATGACAAATCTTCAATTGTGTGTGAGGCTATTAAAGCTATAGAAAGTTGAACTGACATTTGAATTTTCCTCACTGTTTGTGTAAGAACAACAAAAACAGTCCTATTCCAAGACTAAGCACGGCACAGTACCAATTAATCGTGTTAGCATTAAGAGTTAAAATCACTTAAGGCAATGCACTGATTCATTCAGGATTAGGAAATCATCAATAGTGTAGTCTTTTCTGAAGTGCTGTAGTAGGCAGTACATTGACATTTTCTGATCATGTAGCTTTGATTGCAAACAAATCCAGGTAATCTTCCTCCAAATCCAGATAACCATGTGGTACATGCTGCTATCTGCTGAAACATAAATAACTTATTTCCACATTTTTCACCTGATTGGTTGGAATATATGTGACCTTTCCAAGAGTGAGGCACCCCAGTATTTATCCATCGATCAAACTAAAGCACTTGAGTGTTTCCTGTAAACATATCGCTACTTCTGCTGAATCGTAGATCATCTAACCTAAAACAAACACTTCATAGAAATAAAAGCGTAGTTCAGACTCAGATTCTACAAATAGTTACATCCAAACACATACAGAGAACTTCCAACTACCTCCTCTTAAACTGCCAACATTAACATTACTCACAACACAAGATCTGAAAATGAGATTGCATCATGACAAAATATCAAGTTGATCATCATGACAGAGGAAACTCCACATTAACTACACACGTATCTGTAACTACACAGGTGCCCCATCGCTCTCCCTCGCTCCTCATACAGAAGGCTATAAAATGAGGACAAAAAGGGCCTTGGTCTATTTAAATAAGTAATGTTAAGTCCTGTGGGTTGACATGGTTTCTCACTTTTTATCTTCAAAACATCTAATGCAAGACCTTTAAGACTTTTTAAGGATCTGTGGATACCCTGGTATGTGCCACATGCTTGGTGCCTTACAACATCTTTCAAACAGCCGTTTGCAACAAGGCAAAAAATAAAATTTTAAAAAAGACTGGGTATATAATTAGCCAATCTAAGTGAAAAGATTTGTGGGACTTATACAATATCATGCAATGACGAGCTAAGAACTGTCTGTGAATATGACTTGTCCTTTTCACAATGTGCAGGAAAATAAATCATCTTTGGATCTCTTTTGTTGAAGCTAATTATTTTGATTTGCATCAGACAGTGGTTACCAACACTGGTCCCTGGGAGCCACAGCACTGCTTAATTTCTTTCTTATTATTTTTCCCAGTTGAGACCCATCCTACTGGGTGTAAATTCATCTATGCTTAGTAGGATGGGTCTCAACTGGGAAAAATAATAATAATAAAAAATAAGAAAGACATTATAATTTGTATGCAGTTAGTTGCCTAAATCCACCTAAATGTATACAAGATAACTATAATACAATAAATCGTGTGAATGTGGATATGGTTGCATTTCCTGTGCTGTGTTTAGTGTTTGTAAATGGATTACAGTGTAATGCTCGATAAGAACAGAAACAAGAACAACGTTGTTTTTTTACTTTAGACAGAAAAAAGAACGAAAGGCAGGAGCAGATACTGAATGAGGGTGAGAAAAAAACTGAGACACTCACATCACTACCGTATCTTAGCAACAGATGTCCATTTTGTGCCAAATGCAAGAAAGTGGTGAAGCCAAGGATGGAGACTGACAGAATGGCAACTATTAAGCCAGCTCCCGAAGGAGTTGAGGTCCCACAGAGTCCCGTCTAAGTCAGGAAGCAGCTATATGGCGTCTTCGATAAATCTTAAATTGCCTCCAATGGCCTACTGGGCAACAATACAGTCAAATTCTCTTCTCTGTCAGACAGGAGAATTATATTAACGCAGTCTGGCAGACAGCTAGAGGTGGATGTCAGACTTTTTTCTTTATATAACTCCAGTACAGGGCTTATAACCTTAAATATACAGTATACTTGTACTTCCCATCCCCCAATGTTTTGATGTGAAAGTGTTTTATTTGGCAATGTTGTAGTGAAGATAATTGCATTTGGAAATCTACTAAACATGCAAATAGATATCTGTGACTTCATGAGCATGCGTAGTTTGACATATTTTTATTTCTGGTTTTAATGACATTTAAATTGACATTTTGCTGTTGTTAACGGGTCACTCCACTAATTTTACACATTAAGTTTGTCATGAGCGATACTACTCGAACCATGATGATGTCCTCAGGGTTAGAGAAGCTTGGGCTGGAGACATACATTATTTAAACGCAGGGTTCGTACAGCTTATAAAGAGTAAAATTCAAGCACTTTTGGAACCTTGAAAACAAAACGGTTAAAATTAAGCATTTTCCAAACTTTGTACGAACTCTGTTAACAGGAAGCCTGTGTCACAAACTGCAGGTGTGGAGTTAGAAATAAGTGGGCATATAGGAGGCAAGTGGAGGTGTAAAGAAAGACGTTATTAGGTATATGGGAAATGTAGGATCTAGCGTTTCTGGAGCTTGACCCATATTGGAGACGAAAGTCAGGATATGTTGGCCTCTGCTGCTTTGATTTTGACCGTTCTATTTTTAATCCGTCTCTTGTGAGTCCACCAACTTTACGGAAGACCAATACTTAATTGCTGGAATACCCTGTTAAAAGGCTACTACTTTCTTTCTACTTTCCTTGACGTAAAGTAATACAAACCTATTAGTCCTTCAATCCAGGCTATAGGGGATGTGTAACTGATGAAGAAATTCTATTTTTAATTTGAGTATTCCTTTTAGCAAACTTTGTGGTTTAAACCAAATTGTATAATTGTACAAGACAGCTTGCAAGCATGTCTATATTGCTTTTAAATCTTTAATTTTTACGTTGCTCTTATAGCATGAAAGGACTTCAGTTCTTTTGCAGTTCTTTTAATTCTTTAGGGCTCCTACAGAAATGTGTGAGTTAGAACAAAGCCAAGGCAGGGGATAAAAGTGGCCAGTTGCAAATTAGGGACTATTATCAAATTAGTGCACGATGTTTGAGCATTGGAAATTCTGATTCAGAGGTTCAAACAAAAATGGAACCAAAGACAATTTCTTGGTTTTCACAAGAGATATCAGAAAGAAAAAGAATGAGGGAAGTACAAGCCAGCATATTTCTGTGAGTTGAACATTATTTACAACATGCAACCAGAAAGAGTTGTCAGGGCGTTCTGGTGGTTAAATACATAGACAAAAGAGAAAGGCAGAGGTAGAAGGACAGAGGTCACAGAGGAGAATCATGATATTATTAGACTATGTCACTGGTATCTTTCTGTGGAAGGAACCCAAGAACTAACTACCAATTTAAGTCTACAATTCTTTCAGAAACAAACTTCCACTCTTCCCCTTGTGTGTCAGGCTGTCTAATCACGTGACGCTTCCCTGCACCACGGCACTGACTGGAGTTGGACTTCTAGAGGTTTCACAACAACTAAACAACACAGCGGACAGTGTATTTCAGGCTTGACTCATTAGCAGCAACCAAAAGGTGCCAGACCAGGTGACAGACAGACTGACATGTCCAAAAGAGGGAAGCGAGGAAGAAAATCACCATGCTGCTGCCTGCTGAGGCCTGGGTAGCCATGGATACTGAGACACAACCAAAACCATCCAGGAAAAATAAGAGAGGTCTAAGAGCGTATTACTGGTGTAGAAGTACACTCCAAACAAGTTTTCTCCTTTTTTAAGCTCTGATGATCAGAGTGGTGAGGCTGAACATGGACTTACAGACAGGAAACCCAAGTCTGGAAAAAGAGGCACAGTGGTCTAACATTAGGGCTATTATCTGAGGAACTCAGACTAAAGGCTGGGAATTTTTGTTTGGCCAACTAAAGCGTGATGCCTATTATTCTCCGTCTCAGTGAAAGTTAGATTTAAAGTTGAACAGATCTTTTTCACAGCAGACATTTGGACTTGTCAAACACAGGTGTAACTAACAACATTATGAACTGCTGCATTGCAATGGTTCCTGGAAGGGAGCCACCATTCATGTTATTAGTTTCACCCGTGCTTTTCCTGCTATGACAAGCACATGATGTGTAAAATATAATAAACTGTAGAGTACTGTCAAAAATTCCAACAATGGGACTACATTTTTGACCATGTGCCGTTTTCTAATCGCTAACAGCTCGGCTCAACTCAGGCCTGTCTTTCAGCAATAAGAGACACTCATATGTTCAGAACTCTTCGACTGCCCTTCTGTCTGTTTGAAATTTGTCTCCATGGCAACGGAACAGACCGTCTGGCACCAGCATGGCTGCGCCGATGAAGTGGCGTGTTATGATAATAGTCATTGGAGAAGTAAGACCTGAAACTATACAGTACATTTGTGAGGATTCTCAATGGATTTAGATTTTCTTGCCAACTGTAATTTAAAGTAAGCATCCTTCTCACCCGAAGGCGTTTCTGCAAGATGTAGAGGATCAACAGTGAAAGAGGAGAGTGCACTGAGGACACTGAGGAACTGATAAAGGAAACATGAAATAGTAAATATGTGGGTTAAAGAGAGACAGAGAGAAAGAGAGTTATATGATATCCATGTACCATATTTTACTTAAGAAGGGCTGCTGTAGTAGTAGCGGTCAAGACACAAAAGGGATCAGTAAAGTAAGAATACCAAAAGATAGAAAGGTGGATTTTGCAATGAAGTTCTGTATCTCACCTTGGCACACTACTCGGTAGACTGGCCTCACTGGATGCTGTCTGGATCCTCTCCTCCACGCTCAGCAACTGAGGACCGGGCCCTCCTCCTGCTATCTGATCAGCTCCTGGCTGCCGTTGCTGCTCCTCTTCATCCTCCACCTCCTCATTGCCTGGCTTCTCCTTCCCTCTGCCCTCACTTTCGTTGTCGCTTTCCTCGCCTAAGATGTCGTCCACCTATTTTTTTAAAAAAAGGGGAGCTTTTGAGAGATCCTCTCTCTCTATTTTCAGTTTTGTTTGTAGTTTACATATTAACATTTTCAGCATGCATACATATATACCATAACTGGCAAAAATATCCTAGTACTTTGCATATGGACAACTCTCAAGTGCAGATGAATTACTTTCTCTCCTTCCACTGAAGGAACATCAGTTAGTTTTGGCCTTTCATTATTTTGTAAAAGACGCCCACCAAATCAAAGCCAATCTATAACATAGCTAGCTTTTGGCAAATTTCATGATCAAATGTTATATTTAATTAACAATGTCTGCTTAAAGTGTCATGCAGAGGAACCATGTGTATTAGTCCACTCCCTTGATGCACTGCAGATTCCAATTATGCATCTAATTACTATATATCTGGAAGTGGTTTTCCTTCTAGAAATAATTGGGTTACACACTGTATAGTAATCTTGAAAGGTGATTAAACTTGAGGCCAACACAATATTTTTAATGCTGCCATGATACCATATGATATTTGAGAGTTCAAAAAAATCATCCAATAATATATTAGGCAATAATCATTTTTTACATAAACACACAACATAAAAATGCTTGATAAGGATCCCTTAAAGGAATATTTTTACACTTTGGATAATACACTCATTCGCTTTCTTGCCAAGAGGTAAATGACAAAATTGATACCGCTATCATGTCTGTACAGTTAATATGAAGCTACAGCCAGCAGAAGGTTAGCTTAGCAGAAAAACTGGAAACAGTGAACCTGGCGCTATCCAAAGGTAAAAAAAAACCCAAAAACTTGTCATTTTTATACTTCAGTTTTTTGTAAGGATTAAATAAACGAGATATAACATGTTAATTTGTGAGTTTTACAAGTGCTGGTAGGCGGATTTTGTTACCTTTGGACAGAGTCATGCTAGCCATTTCCAGTTTTTGTGCTAAGACAAGCTAACCGGCTGCTGGCTGTAGTTTCACATTTACCATACAGACATAAGAAAGCCAATAAGTGTATTTGCTAAAATGTCCAAGTATTCCTTTAAATTAAGTTATTAAAGATTTGTCACTATAAGGCAGCAGATTCTGGATTTTGGAGGCAGATACTGATATTGATATTTGAGAGTTAGAAAAAAATGTTAACGATTAATTGGCAGATGTTCTTTCTTCTACATAAAAAACGTAATAAACATTTTTGATGACGATCCACTAAATTTGTTTTTAATTTCTGTAATGCAATGTCTTGTTACGTATCAGCTGACATATATGCCAATACTGATATATGTGTGATAAGCTAATATTGGTCAAGCTGGTTTATCAGTCAAGCTCTGAAAGTAACCTGAGGGTTGGTTTGGGGTGTTTTGCCAGTTAATGCTACACAATGGACACAATGAAACCCATGTACAAGAAAACCACAAAGTACAGGCTCAAACATGAACTGAGTTACATCAACAACACTCAGATACTCTAAAATCTAAACTAAAACCAAACATTATTATGAGTCACAAAGGTAGTCTTTATTGCAGGGCTGTGGTAATAGATAATACATTGAAAAGGGTTTGATTGATTTTGTCCACCGCCTGCAGATGGAATAATGTTTCAGGGGTAACACTCATCACATCAAATTTCTACCATGAGAAAACAACCTGGAGACAAATACAACAAAGCTAATCTGTCTAGTGAGATATCTTGTCAGCTCCACCAGCTCATCAATCTTGTATTCCTTGAGCAGCTCATAATTTATAATGCCCCAAGGTTACTGATCATTTAGAGCAGATTGGTCAATTGACAACCATCAGATCAATGGAAATCTGAGGTGAATATTGCACTCATTAGCAGCATGTAACTCTAGGGAAAATTGGGATTTAGGCAGGGGGGTATTCTCTTGGGGCTAGAGCCAGGATCATTACTGGCATCAAGCCAGGCTCATTAAAGCCATGTTGGTTATTCGGACAGCCAAAGAGTGTCTTGGTAGAAGGTAAGAGTGCCTGAGAAAAGGCTCGTCTGGAAATTAAAAACTCATGTTAGGTCAGTGTCAGTTGTCCTCCAGTTAAGAAGGAGAATGACCCTGCAGGGCACCAACAAATTATAGGGATTACAGGATACACAAGACAGCAAAAAGGGTTTTGTTTGTTTCTTAACTGTCAGCAACACACAATTTAAGATTTCATCTCAACACAAATTCCTTTTTTCCACTAAAATGTTTGTCTTCTCGTGGCACTTTCCACATCGCTATCTTCCATGAGTGTTAACAGTGACAGTTTATTGGGCCTTGCCTTTGAGGCAGCTGCTAAGGATTTAAAAGGGGGTCTATATTTCTGTCAGTACACTGAAAATATAAAGAGCTGGACACAGACAAATGAGATGGGACATGGTTTAGCCCATATAAAGATGCTCAACAGATATTTGAAAAAACTGGCTTAAGAAAGACATTTCAGGGTTAGGGTTAATAAATATCAATATTAGCAGGTTTACACCTATGACAAATGGTATGTCCAAGCAAGTGCACGGTACGATTCAAATATTATATTAACGAAAATCTCATTTTTGGTTCAGACTGACACTTTCGCTACTGTAATTTGATTGGTGCAATATCTGTGTGGGCACGTACTAAAAATATCTCTTTCATTCCAACGGTCACACAACAGTCAACCAGCTGGGGACCAATGTTGTTAGCCATTGATTAGTCCCATCCGTGATTTGAGCACTCCCTGCATTTCTTTGTAACTCCGTACATTACTGTCAAAACTCGAATCACAAAGTAGGGAGTGCTGAGGTTACAGGACTACCCCGTTGTTATGAGTTTTGACACATTGGTCATTTGCAACTGGACCCATGATAGAGATACGGCTAACGCTAGCTTGACCCCTGCTTTGTATAATGTGGGACGAACACAGCAGGTCTTGAAATACGTAATCATATAAAGTAATGTTCAGTGGGAATCAGTGCTAATGTTACCAAGCTAGGCTAACTCACTTCCACTTTCTAAACACCATCTTTTGACTGTAAGCAAGTTAGCCTAGCTTGCTAGCTTCCATTCTCCAAGTGGAATACAAACTTAATAGCACTTCGGGTCCTCTCAAACGTTGAATGTTATAAAAAGGGACGGATGTCTTAAATTGCTAATGGTACATAACCAACAGTATGAGGCAGAAGGTCCTGTGTTCTGAACTAGTGCATATTGCTGTGAGAGAAACATTGCTGGTTCGTTCTCCGGCTAGCTGCTACTACTAGAAACAGTCTGCGTGCTCTGCCACATCCCAGAATGCAAAGCACACCTGGCTACAGGAGCCGTTTAGCTCAAATTTGCGGAGTATACCGCATAGTTGGGTCGGATCAAGGTCGGATCATATTCCCACCACAAACCAACCACTCCAGAGATCATTTGGAACCAGACTGAGACCACCTCTTCGAAATGGTCTCGGTGTGGTTGTTTTGGTCCAAGTGCGATTACTGTGTTCACACCTGCCCAAATGAACCGCACTAACTGGGCAAACGCACCAGGGTTCATTTTAACCAAGCCAAACAGGTTAAGTGTGAAAACGCCCTTAGACACTGCTGGCACTAACATTTATAAAAAAAAAACAAAAAACAAAAAAACACCGACAGGAGAATTCACTTTTCAGTTTGACTAGATTTGACATCCTTCTGAGCAAACAGGGCTTTGTGGGAGGAAGTGGTTTTCATTTCTCTGAAACCCTTTCCCAGGCAGTGGCAAAAGTTAATTTTTAATAGAGAAAAAATTTATGTCTACTGCTGACAAATGAGGCACTCTACAGTATATGGCCAGTGCAGCCATGTCTTCTTCTGATCAAGAACCTTTGAAAAGGGTCTTACAACCTTAGCAGAAATGGAAGCATTAACAATCCCCACAAACAGCGTGGCAAACTTCCTACAGCATCCTTTTCCTGGCTGTAATCAAAGGCCAAGCAAAGTGCTTGCCATGAAACTTTACAAAGCACAGCACGGCACACCCTCAAAGCTAGTTTACAGTCAGGCTATTGGTCTGATCACTGCAAGCTGCAAAAAGAGTTTAGTACCAGTGTGCTTCCAGGGCACAGAATTTATCTTTAGCTAAAAGCTTCAGTTGCTACGCTATTGTGTTAGGCACTGTTTGTAACTACCCTAACTACCCAGTGTAGGAGGTGTAGAGGACAGAAGAGCAAATGTGAAATCACTGTTTGATAATGTGCCTATAATGCAGAATATAATGGGGCTGAAATGAATTGACTCATCAAAACACACATCAATCACAATGAAAGCAGATTAGATGCTTCCTGTTTGACAAAGCTATTAAGATTTCACTTGTGAACTCTGGACATGGATATTTTAACTTCAGACTCAAATCTGGCCTGAGGTGTTACTCACACTTAAAGATTCATGTGCAGCAAAAGAAGCTGACAGTCATTCATTTTAAATGAAAGCCAGCAATTAGGAGTAGCTGTTACTGTGGGAGCAGTGAACTGCTGTTGCCCAGAGCAATGAGTTTCAGGTAGATCTGAGGCCAACTTGAAGAAAATTAGTGGCCATTACTTAGGGCTTTGATTAAGTTCCTGCTGTAACATCTTACTCTGTACTAAATATCTGTTACACCATGACAGATTGGAGCCTAAAAGTTTACTGATGTTTGTAATTTGATCCTGATTTATTGCCATACATGTGTCAAAATGGAATGGTATGGGTTTTCTATCTATCAGTGTCTTACTTTACATACAAGACTATGGATTGGGGCTGTAACTAACAATTATTTTCATTATTGATTAATCTGTCGAATATTTTCTCGATTAGGCCAATTGTTTGGTCTATAAAGTGTCAGAAAATAGGGAAAATGGCCAACACAGTTTCCTGGAGCCAAAGATTTTTTTTTGACATTTTTGTTTGACTTATGTACTGTATTATGTAAAGTCTTATTATGTAAGACAAGGAGAAAAAAAATGTGTATATATATATATATATATATATATATATATATATATACACACACACACACACACACACACACACACACACATATATATTATACATCAAAAGACTAAGGGTGTTTTCACAACTAACCTGTTTGGCTTGGTTAAAATGAACCCTGGTGTGTTTGCCCGGTTAGTGCGGTTCGTTTGGGCAGGTGTGAACACAGTAACCGCACTCGGGTGCGGACCAAAAAAATCACACCGAGACCATTTCGAAGAGGTGGTCTCAGTCTGGTTCCAAACGATCTCTGGAGCGGTTGGTTTGTGGTGGGAACGTGATCCGACCTAGGTCCGACCCAACTATGCGGTATACTCCGCAAATTTGAGCTAAACGGCTCCTGTAGCCAGGTGTGCTTTGCATCCTGCGATGTGGCAGACCACGCGGACTGTTTCTAGTAGTAGCAGCTAGCCGGAGAACGAACCAGCAATGTTTCTCTCACAGCAATATGCACTAGTTCAGAACACAGGACCTTCTGCCTGTGTTTACTTTCTTCTTCTTTGGTTTTACTGGCGGACAACAAAACAACGTCAACAGTGCATGCCGCCACCTACTGTTACCGTCTGTAACATCCCCAGAGACATCTGACCAATAAGCGGAGTGAAAGTTCTCACGTGGTTTGCAGTGATGCGTTTAGGATTTTTCTCTGTGTGAAAAGAAACCAAACCAAGGGGAAAACGCCCCAAGATTACAAACTCATCAACTGATTCGGACCAGAGCAAACTAACTATAGGTGTGAAAACTATAAATTAACACTGTAATGAATAGCACTGATGTATGAGTAGTGAGAACATATAGTATTTATTACCAGCTGACATAGTGATCAGCTGCATACAGTAAACCCTGCAGAGCTTCACCTGCAATAAAGTTAGCCAAGTAAAAAACTTTCAGGCAAGCAAAGAATAAAGTTTTTGAAGAGCACAGATTCACCTCAGGTCTGGCTTAAAAAGAAATACATCAATGCCTCACATGTTGCACATTAAAGTAACTCGGAAGAGACACAATAATATACCTGCAAGTAAAGATCAACAGCGGAATAGGTGAGGCATGAATGCACAGTGAGACCTCAACATATTTCCATGCAGCCAGTCAATCAGCACTCACTGTCCTGACCGGTTTCTGTTTGCGCTGGGTTATTGTACATGGAGCTCATGTCTTCATCAAAATGAGGATTGCACAGGGAGAAATTTACATAGCCAATTCCCATTGAAGGGGGTTTATACAAGCTTTATTCCCTGCCAAAATGAGTGACTCCATCTGTGAAAGGTAGTCAGAGGTGGTAATAGGGCAGACAGTTGATTGCTGAATGGAGTAAGAGTGTTGACGGATCATTTAATGTGTGTGCAGAGGAGGATAAGGGCTTTGCATTTATAGAGAAAAGCTCACTTGAGGCCCAGGGGAAAAGGAAATTAATGCAAATGTATGAGAGGAGAGGTAGACATGGTGCATTAAGAGGAAATCACCCCACAAAAGAAAAGTTAAGTGATAAGTAAAAAAAAATGGTGAGACCGGTGAAAAAGGAGCGCAAAGATGCCTGCAAAGCCACCCTGCTCATGACTGTATTCAGTTGTTCAAAGGCCAAATGCCATACAGCTATTGAGTCAAGGGCAAGTCCCATTTTGAACAATCGCAACAAGAAGTCAGATCTGTACTCCACCTCTGCCTACTCCTACATGAAGGAAGCACTCAAACGTAGAGAATACAACAATCTTTTCAGAGCAAGAATTCTTAAGCGGCTCTGCAAACAGGAAGATATTGGCTTCTTTTCAGCATCACCTCAGAAAGACGTGCTACACTGCAGCTGAGGTTAGTCAAGGATAGTTACATAAGGCAGAACTGAAAACATAGCTTTGGAATGGAACCGCCTCAAACACGAAATACTTCAGAGTCCATTCACAGACTTCAGATCTCTGAGAATTTTTATATCAATGATGTACTTTTCTGAATCTGTATGGTTCAAAAAATTTTCCTGACCAAATTACTTCAGTAGAATGGATACAAATTATTTGAGCAAGGACCAAAACTGGACATCTTGCCACAGTCAGATGACTAAAGATATTTCTGTCAGCCTGCCAAGGACTGTGTGCAAATGGAAACCAGAGCAGAGGAAATATTCATAGATCTCCAGCTTTAGGGACAGGCGATGGAGCGGCTTGTCTTGGAGCAGTAATTTGCTTGTTGTGTCGGCATGATAGTTGACTGCACCTGACCCTGTAGAACTGGTCTGATATCTTGTAACTCGCTGTTTTTTAACCTGTGGCTGTGAAACTCATGTGAAATGCATGAACATTTTCAGAACCACGGACAGCACCACACACTCAGCTTAGGGCGACAGACTGCTGATTTCACCTTTACTGTTGCATTTTGGTAGACCAATCAGAGCAACGAAACGTGTGACGTAGCGCTGAGCGAATCCTGTCGGAAGTACAGCAAACAACATCTTTCTTAACAACAGCTTTAAGTGCAGTTGTTTGTTCTTCTTTTACAAAAAATATACCGTCCAGTTTGTTTAATACTGACGCGATAGCAGATTCAGAATGTTCCACATCGACAGCCATCTTGGTTGTTTACAAACATGCCTCAACAGCGCTCCTCTGTACAGTCATCGTATCAAACCCGCCCCATGTTAGATAAACGGTTGTGACTGGCCCGACCTGGATGTGGTTGGCTGGAAATCTGTCTTAAAGCCAGAGAAAATAAAACATAAGCTTGCAAATTCATCTGGTTCCCAGGCTAGCCTTTTGGGCTATTAATGCCAAACATTCACTGGTTCCAGCTTCTAAAGTGTGCAAATCTGCAGGTAGTTTTTGTCAAATATGATATTAAACCATAATATCTTTGGGGGTTAAAATGTTGCTTTGACAAAACAAGCAATCTGAATATGTCACCTTGGGCTTTGGGAAATTGTGATGGCCGTTTCTTATTGTATTCTGACATTTTATGGACCAAATGATTAATCAAGAAAATAATTGACTCATCCATCCATCCATCCATCATCTATACTGCTTATCCTCAGAGGGTCATGGGGGGGCTGGAGCCTATCCCAGCTGACATTGGGCGAGAGGCGGGGTACACCCTGGACTGGTCGCCAGTCAATCACAGGGCATACTCGACTCATTGATCAATAAAGAAAATAATTATTGGTTGCAGCACTAATCCAGTGGCTGCCAAACTATCAGGCCTTAGAAAGCTAAAAAAGGTTTCAAGCCCCTACTCCCCCAAATGCATACATTTATTGTATCAATACAGAAGAAATAGTAGCAAAAGTTGAAACATGAACTGCATGTTCCTTTTCATGTATATTCCTTGATTTCTGTTGTGCAAATAAAAAATGGAAATTTAATTTTACCAAAACTGCCAGATATTGTTACCAGGATGGCTTCTTGTCAATTTGAGGACGTCACCTTGAGCTTCAGGAAATTATGATGCACATTTTTCAGTATTTTCAGACATTTTTTAGACCACAAAATTGATCGAGAAAATAATCAACAGATTAATTGATAATGAAAATAATTGGCAGTTGCCAATTATTGCCCTAAGCCTAATCTGTTGTGAAATAGTTCTATTTAATTTTAGTTTAACTCCACACCCCCAATGGCTCTGAGCTCCCCTGGTAGGTGGCCCCACCCTTAGTTAGGGAACCATTGATCTATTTGATTCATCTATTTTTTTCATTAATCATATACATTGAAAATTGTCAAAAATTGTGAAAAATGCCCATCACAAGCTCCTAAAGCACAAGCTGACGCCTTCAAATTGCTTGTTTTGTCCAAAACCCCAAGATATTTACTTTACAAAAATATGAAACTGGAAAGCAAATTCTCACATCTGGGAAGAACCGGGGGAATGTTTTATATTTTTGTTTCATGAATGACTGAAACTATTTAAAGTATTAAAAGTGTTGTTAATTGCTTTCCTGTCGATTGACTAATCAATTAATCAACTAATTGTTTCAGCCCTATGTTACAGCCTGAAGTAACATTTAAAAAGTTCACCTTGGTTTATGTGAGGATTGCTTTCAGCCCAGAGTTCAAAGTGTTCTGGTTCCAAACATACTGATGCAAAATAAACATCTGTCACCATTCGATCAGGCTCAGTACAGTCCAAATAACATGAAATGGTCACATCACAACCCCTACTACTTATCTGCTCTGCAAGGCCTATAAAAAGCATCAGTTGCCATGCTTAATCTCTGTGGACTCCACGGAAAACCAATGCAATTATCGCCCTAGCATTTCTACAATTCATAGCCTTCACATCTTATCAGAGCTTGGGCCTTTGTGTTGATACTGTCTGTGAAATCTCAAGTTGACATTCAAAGAGAAAAATTAAATGAAGTGTTTAAATCAACAGAAATCGTCTTCATCGGCTGAGTCAAATCCTTCAACCCATGTGTTATTTTATATCTGCGGAAGCTCTCTTGGGACTGCTGCAACTCTTCACGCTAAAGCTGTAATTACAAGTCTGTAAGTCTGTTGCCCCAGTGCAATAAAGGCTTTCATATACTGCATACTGGATTTCTTGACTCTTTTGGTACATATTGGCCATGGCAGGGTACAACACCAGCCAAAACACTGTCCTGGGACGAAACCTGGCTGGAATAAAAAAAACATTATCATGCCTGATTGTAAAGTCAGAAGATTTTAGGGGGATCAAGCTGAAGGAGTACTTGGCCATCACCTTACAGAAGGATGATGAAAAGAACATACATTTGTTTGCAAAACACTACTGTACTATCGAGTGTAAGTAGAACGTTACACAGAAAAAAAAAGCTATCTGGGATGCTATATCCATCTTAATATTATGACATTCCCTAATAAGCCTCTATATTTCGCAGACTCCTGCAGAAGCGCACCCTCCCCAGTAACTTCCAAAGATTATATCTCTCCAAGGATGTGGGAGATCAATACCTGCAGGTGGAGGGAGAGCTGGGATCACTGTGACTGATGACTGTGTTAGATCTTCTATCATCCCAGGCTTAATGAGCAATGTTTCTGAGGGCCCCCATGGCGTCACACATGTCCCACCAACACTGACCCGTGTGCAAATCTTCACCTTGATAATCATTCACTTCTTATACACTCATGTAGCCTAAATTCATTAGGATTTCATTTATTTGTCATTTTGCTAGCTAGGACAGTTGAAAGGTGTGAAAGGTGGAGAAGCCCACTGTCCTACAGAAATAAAGGCAGTTTAAATGTTAATTCCAGCATCTAGCCAATTTTACATTCACACTCAACTCCATGAATAGTGTCTTGTGTTTTAACTAGAGGTGTGGAATAAAATCAGTTCTTAGATGCATCGTGATTCTCTTTTGAATGATTATGTCTTGATGCAGAAAACTCAATTGGAAATTTAAAACTCAATTCTTGATGTTATGATCGCGTGTAACAATTTTGTGAGACCGGGCTGTACGTAGTACGTTTCTTGCAGCTAAACCAATTGGATGGTGAAACGTAACGGACGTAAAACATGTTTGTGTTTACGTTCTCAGCTAGGCTACTCGGGCTGGTAAGGACAGCCGAGCGTGAGCAACCGAAGATAGATACAATCCGACCAGCAATTCCGTTTGGCGAGTAAATCTCAGAAGGCTACCTGCCACATTGGCGGGTAGGTAAGTGGCTGAAACACATGACTATTTTGGTAAACAGAGTCTGCCAGCATATTTTCTCTGCTAGCTTTGTGCTAACTACTGCAACGTAAAACAAACCCTTTGACCTTACTCAAAGGAACAACCTAGTGGCAGAAGCCGTACAACATATCCACAAACATTAATACTGTACAAAATACAAAATTATGATCACTGGATCCTGGAAAACATGTTAGATCAGTACATCTTGGAATATAAGCATTAGCTTCCTAGAAATTAATTTCAAATGAACCTGTTAAGTGAATTAAATTGAATTATACTCTAAAATAAATTGTGGCGTCCCTCGCTAACCAATACAAAACAGTTAACAGAAGGAAATAGGTGAGTGAAAAGTTTAATTTTAGACACTGATCAAGATGCATTGACAATCATTTTATAATCGCATCGTAGCCCTCTGAATCATAATCGAATCATGAGGTGCCTAGAGATTCAGATCCCTAGTTTTAACTCCTAAACATTCTTGTTTAAATGCCCTATTTTAAAACTGAAACAGTGCAAGAACTCAATATTGGATTGCTGTGTACACCACAAAAATTTACAATTAAATTAAATTAAATTAAAAGGTATTTACATATTTAAAGAGCCTGACACAGATTATATTAAACACGGAGTACTGACTTGATGGTGTACAGGCAGCAGACATTTTGGCATGTCATGACAGGAAATGCACAGGTGTTAATAACATTATATATGACAGCATTCCATTTATTCCAGGGCCCTGGAATTGTGAATGCTGGCGCACTGGCATGGCTCACTGGCATGGCTCACTGGGACATTTGATGGAACTGAATCATTGTTAACAAAATTTGCTATGACAAGTCAAAATGTCTGCTGTCAAAAATGTCTATTGTTCCATTCATCAGAACATTTTTTTTTTTTTTGGTGTGATAAGAGGCTGTTTTTTTTAGTTAACAGAAATGCAGAGAAACTGTTAAATGCTATTTTAACTTTTTATAATGGTAGATAGTTCATTGAGGGAGTAATGACAACTCCCTTGACAACCTTGCCTGAACTCTTCAGAGTGCACATAGTTCAGCCATGCAGTGAGGACAATGTTACACTCGGTAATGTTTTATTATGCTGTCCATGGAGCAATTGAGTGCTTGCTGAAATCATGCTGTCTTTATCTTGCATTTGTATAGTTGGATGCCCTTAATGTAACAATTTTTCTACTCCAGGACATACAGATTAGTTCTTGCTATGCTGCCCCTAACAATAGTTTTGTATGAACAATGGGTCAAATGACTATAACATGAAAGAGGTGCTTGAAGTGATGTACATATAGAAACTCTGCAGTTCCCCTCGCTTCTATGGAGCATTTTAGCATCTTTCTGCTAAATGTTTTAGTTTGATGACCCACAATGTTAAAGTTGAATTCCCCACAGGAGTTAATAGAGCTAAAAGGAGAGTGAATATTGGACTTTTGATGGATTTTGTTAACACAGACACACATGGCAGATTGTAGAGGGTCTTTTAAGTATTTAATATGCAAACATTACAAGACTAGGCAAAGATTTGAAATGACAATTTTTTAAACTAACAGTATCTTCCTGACTATGACTGACATTACAGCCTCTTGCAGGAACCCACAGTTGACTCAATATATATTTACCAAACATCTTCTTGTTTGGTAGTCTAGCTTTAATATTTTTTGTTATTCCCACCTTCCTATTCCTTTGAGTTTGCCAACAATATATTTATCAGCCATCTTAAACACTGTCTGTTATAAGTTTTCTACATATCCCTTGGTACCCTTGTACAGAGGGAGAAATTGGTCATTAAAGAAGCTATCACCCGTAACGCAATACACTTGTATAGAATTTTGTCTTTTAAGTAAGGGGTAAGAGGTAAGTAAGGGGTACTCATCATAGATCATCTGAGGCCATACTGTAAGTATCTGAGGGTGACATTTTTATTTAACTGGGAAGAGAGCTACAGCCTTACATAGTTCACTTCTAATAGAACCAAAATTTTCTTTGAAAGCTTCCTTAGGCAGTACTTTTGATATTAACATTTCACCAAATGACTCCCTGTAATGTGCAAGGGTTAGCACTGTTAATCCCACTGGCTACAGTCAACACAGTCTGGAGCTATCAGCTGTTTTTAGATAATTGCTTTGTTTTGCCTGGCCGTATGGTTGAGTCTCAGCATCACCCTGAAGACGGGGCACTTTGTCATTTTGTGTTGACCGAATAATCATGACAACAAACCATCTGAGTAGTAATGTGTGGAAGCATTATGGATTCAACACCATAAAAGGAAAAATGGCGGATAAAGGTGAGACTGTGTGTTGACTTTAAGAAATGCAGCTGCCTTCCAGTAATGTTTGCTTGTCACTCAAGCGAGGCAGCAGAGAAACCGCAAATAAACTGAATGACATCAATTCTACACCGTAGTTTTGGATTAGAATACGTGGGTTGCGTTCAAATGACTTTGAATGAATTATGCGTTAATTCTAATTTGTTGCAAGTGGAGTTTTCAATAAAGTGACAGTCCTAGAGCCGTCTACTACACAGGTCAACAGTTCCTGACTAATAATATCTAACAAAGGACTGATAGCCCATATGGTGCATTATGGTGTTAATGAAAGCAGTAGATGAAAGAGAATCCAGCCAGTCCCAGTCATCACACAGCCAACAAGGGAACAGCGATTTCAAAGAAAGGGTCAACCAGTTAGTAGACTGCTGTGATTCTTTGCTGGGCAACACTGCACATGTTGCTCCAGGTAAACTGACACATACAACCATGTAACCATTGGTGACATTTAAATGTGAGGCTGCCTACCTGACTCAGATGTGTACCTTGGTCCAGCCAATTAAGACTGATACTGTCCCTTTGCCCTGAAGATTTCGAATGTTTAAGAACGTCACAAGCTGCCCTTTAGCTAAGGCAGTCCAAGGAGGGTGACATTTGAAATACAGTGTATCTACAAAGGACCCTTCCTTCAAGTCAATTTCTTTACTTTTCTACAGTAGAAAAGATGTTGGAAGGATTTAGTTATGCTTGCAATAAGTAAATAGTCCTACTTCCAAATTATGATATCTGACAGAAATTCCTGAGCCTTGGTGGTGGTAAGCATCTCAAATTACAAAGTTATGAACCATGTTTCACACAGACTTTGCCCTGTAACAGGCCCCTAAAGCAGTGGTTCTCAACCTTTTTTGGGCCAGTGCCCCCCTATCCATTATCCAGGTTCCTTGCCGCCCCCATCAAATAAAATGCAGTCTAATTGTCTTCCCTGAATATTAGTGTTTTATATCATTAAAAAAGCATGTCATTGGATGCCAAATAACAGATCTGATTTTAACTGGACAGTTGGAATATCACTATCATTAGTTTCCCAGGGAGCAAAAAAGCCATATGAATAGAAATTATATTCATGAGTTTTAAACACATGCAACGGTTAGAAATTCGACATTCAAACTTTAATTAGCCTAGATAACAGCCAATCAGAAATGCCAAAGAAGAAGCATTCTTATTAATTGTTCGGAAAACAACGGAACAACAGAAAACAAGAGCAGCCTACCAAGGAAAAAGTCTGAGGCTACTGGAAAAAAGCAGAAAGATTTATCTTAATTTTCAAAGGAAATCAGCTAAATTGCTCGAGTCCTGCGCTTGGTGGTTCTCTGCGAGTTTCTTCACTGCGAGTTGCAGAGAACTTAATTTCAGTGCGCCTGAGGCCTGGACTGTATGTGGAGGAGCTGGCTGAATCCCTGCTCAACGATATGTTGTTTGGAAAGCAAGAAGCAGTAGCCTGGTCTTCTCCCATGCTGCCCCAGACAGAGGTGTGGAAAGTAGCCTAGGCCTCGTTGTAGCACTGGATGTCGACAAGATGCACCTGGATAGCGGACTCGCATTCGGTCACGTCCTCCTGAAAGGGCTGCACCACCCATCCATGTCGGCCTTAACCATCCTCAGGTGGTCGGTGTAAATGAGGAGGCGGTCATCGGTAAGAGCCTCAGACACCTGCGGAGTGTAACCACCAAATTGTTCTTTTTTTGAACTGGTTATTTTATTGCTAATTAGTCTACTAATAAATGTGTCTTTATATTTATAGGCATTAAATGGGGCAGAATTATTTCAGCAGATTTTTTAATGGAGTTTGGTCTGACATTATTTTGTGCTATTCCAGGCAAATTAAACCTGGTAAATGTCCCATGTTTTAGGATTTCATTTCCTTTTATTCATAGACTTGTTAAAGATGTTTAATGAAGACTTAAAGTTCACGACTAGACGAAACAGTTTTAGCTGCAGAGAAAAGTTGCAGTGGTATACTCCCTTCTCAGCTGGAATCAAGACGGCTGATGGTGTTGCTGTGATTCAGCTTGTCAGGTGGCTGGTGTCTAGTTCGTGTTAAAATGTTCTGGCAATATTGTCTTGTATGCAGTCATGCCAATAAACCACGTGAATTGAATAGTGTTTTAGTGTGTGTCTGGATGATAGACGCTAAGTTGCTTTTAGGGGAAGTCCGAAAGCGGAATATCCCTCTTGTAAATTTCTAACCACAGCGATAACACAGCGTATCCACGGGAGAAATGAATGCTTTCTCCACAGGAATACCAAGAAGATGGCGTCCATTTTCCTGAGTTGACACAGTAAATGCCAAGTTAGTGAAATTTTATAGATCATTCTCTGACGTCCCGTTTCCCTGAAGGCAGCATGGAGCTGCACTACAGTAAGCTGACAGAAACACTGAAGTAAAGAGTCGTTGCTATGGAAATGATACACTGTCTCGTCTAGTCGCATTGGTGTAAACTGTCAGGTTTTAGAATGTTGCAGACCGTATTTATTTAAGTAGCTGCAAGTTTCAACTCCTCTCGTCGTGAATCTTTGGTGTAAACTCAAACGCCCCCCAAGAACACCTCAACGCCCCCCTTTCAAAAATGTTGCTTGAGAACCACTATCCTAAAGGCTTAACCACTTATCTTTATTTATCTATACACTGTAAATATGCATGTACATAAACTTAACCTGTTTGGACCTGCTGTAATAAAAGGGTACTATCAGCTCCAAAGATTTGTGGCACATTTGGAAGTAGTTTCACCTTGTTCTGTTTGGCATACTGTGATGTAACATGAGCATGAATATTAAGTGATGAATAAAATGACATTATCCAATGGGTCGGTGTGAACGACATTTACGAACAACAGTAGAATATGGAGAGTGTGTAGTACCATAAAGCGTTTGTTAAGTGTTTTTTGACTGTTCTGTCCTCTGTTTGAGTGCATTTAAAATTGTGTTTCATGTTTGATAGAAATGTGTGTACTACTCTGCCCACTCCTTGTTATATTACAGCAGTAGTATTAGCGCCTGGAATTCTCTGTGTTAATGAGTCATCTTTTTTGATGTTGTCTTGGACACTATTCTCCATGAATATTATATCTGATCACATTTTAGATGCGTTAAGCAGAATATGATTGCTGTATTTTTGCTCTGCTGCAAATTAAGTATAAAACTGAGTTAATTGTTGGCTAGCAAAGCTATAAGCTAGTAGCACTGCCTGCCATGTGACTCAGCATTTTCTGTCTCTAGCAGTTATGGCTTTACATAGATGTTGGTGTCATATGTTAGATGAAATCTGATTTTGGTTTCATTTCATGTTTTCAGTGCAGTTTTACAGTTGTAAAAGTAGTGTTCAGTTGTAAAAGTCTTTGATTGTGGCACTTGTTTGCGTGGATGCATGTCATATGTTGACAGTAGACATGCAATGTTCCTAGGAAAGCAGGAAACAGCCAGATCATGGGCCTGGTGAGCTAACTGTCCGTAATAGATGAAATAAAGTAAACCTATAGCCTCTGGTCAGTTTCTAGTCTCAGATTTGTCAGTACCAGTTGGGTTCATTCAGGTCGGGTCTTAAAGACACAGGTTCATTCGGGTCAGTTCTTTTAGGCCCATGCATAACTCTAGTAACAATTGATACATTGTGATACATGCGCCTGAAAACATGCCTGTCTTTTCATTTTGAATATATTACAACAATGAAAGTATTTTAAGCCTTCAAAATAAAAGAAATGAGCTTTGCCTGAACCAACAGAGGGGTCAGTGCCTTTTTATGTAACAAAAACAACCAGATGGGACAAAACATGATGAAATCTTCTCCGCTCACCGGTGAACTTCACTCAGCTTTCTGCTCAAGCAGTCTAAATGTCACATTTACACAATAAGTGCTGCTGGTGTTTTGGGAACAATGCCTGGTGTAGGCACTGAACACTTCATTAACCAATTCGATTTTCAACTATGATAGTGCTGAATTAGCAAGAAGATGGCCTTTAATTAAGATGAAAATTAATGTTAAGTCCATGCTACCATGACAATGTTTAATTGCACAATAGTACTGATAGAAAAAAACATAAAAGCACAGTGCTTTGGCACTATAAGGGTAGGCCTTTGTGGTTCCAAGATGAGATAAACAACAATGTAGTAGCTCTGGCAACTTCCAACTATACTGAGAGTGATGATAGAGGGTAGATAGATCTGGTCTCTATGGAGGTTCACAGAAGATGAATGATTAACCACATTAGTGGCACCAATTCTCAACTTGTTCATGATTTGGCACATCTTCATTACACAGTTAGGAGACCGCCATAATTTCCGATATTAGAAGTGGGGACAAATTCATTTGAGATCCATTATTCTTAGTGCAAGACAACTTCTGCTCAAGCTCCTCACTGACTCCTAATGCATTAAATGTATCCATGTGGTCAACAAAATTTGCATTAATTCAAATAATCATGAAGAATATGCTTTTCAAATACCACATTCTCTCCTTTTAAAATACCTCACATTCTCCAATAAAGGGGACAGAGAAAACCTTTTACAGTCTAATCATCCTGGCTCAGACAAAATCATACAAAAGGTCTGAGCCAACCACTGACATAATGTACCATTTCCAGATTAATAATAGAAACACAATTTCCAGTTTGCTTCCTGTTGCAGTCGTCATAATGTCTAATAGGTACAAAACACAGACGTGATCTTTGAAAATATATCCTTCTTTTACCATAGCTGCTGTGTATGAGCTGAACCTTTAGGATGACCATTTCATCTCCCATCGAGAAAGGGAGGATCATTGGGTTCCAATACCATGAACTCTTTCTTTTGTGTCATTTATCAGAAATAAATACATGTTGTTATTTTTTTTTATAAAAAAATAATAAAAAAATCACATCCTAGTTTTAAAAATTCCTTTTTTTTTGTATTTCTTAGTCAGCAATTGACTGTTCACTAAATCAAATAACAATTGTCCAATCATAGCTTAACAACTGAAAGTAGGCATGGCAGGCCTGTCAAGCTTTGGGTTTATCAGCATGTTGAAGCGGTGTGCATGGGGTTGTAGTAAGTGCAACACTCAGCATTTACAGAGTTTGGGGGGGGTGGTGTCTTTTTTTAGCCTTTCCAAAACCAAAAGCAGAGGAGCAAAACAGTAATGAATGGATTAAAACAGTGTGCTTATCTGCTCTAACATAAGCTGTAAGCATTAGCATGCTTGGCTAACTAGCTTAGTAGTAACCTAGCATTACTTCCAAGGTCAAGGGGCATTTCTTACTACATTATTTTGTGGCATTACAGGTTAAATTAAAAAAAAAAAAAAAAAGCCCTGTTCACAATAGCACAGTATTTCCCCACTGTGTGGAAGCTGGTCCTGGAAGCTACTGTATCAGAGTGTAGGGCAGTGGTTCCGTTTTTGGGCCAGCACCCCCTGTGCATTATCCAGGTCCCTTAACCACCACTCATCAAATAAAATACAGGCGAATTGTCTTCCCTGAATATTAATGTTTTTTTATTTTTCTGTGTTATATCATTAAAAAAAAGCATGTCAATGAATGCCAAATAACTGGACAGTTGGAAGATCACTATCATTTCTTTCCCAGGGAGCAAAAAGCCATATGAATAGAAATTATATTCATGAGTGTTAAACAAATGCAACGGTTAAAAATTTGACATTCAATCTTTAATTAGGCTAGATAACAGCCAATCAGAAATGCCAAAGAAGAACCATTCTTATTAATGGTTCCAACGGAAAACAAGAGCAGCCCACCAAGGAAAAAGTATGACGCTACTGGAAAAAACACAAGGATTTATCTTAACTTTCAAAGGAAATCAGCACTGCTGGTTGCAGAGAAGCGATTGCAGTACTTGGACTGCATGTGGAGGACCTGGCTGAATCCCTACTCAACTACATGTTGTTGGGAAAGCAAGAAGCAGCAGCCTGGTCTACTCCCAGAAATACGGGTAACGCTGGGCATATTTGACCCCTATGCTGCCCCAGACAGAGGTGTGGAAAGTAGCCTAGGCGTTGTTGTCACACTGGATGTCGACAAGATGCACCTGGATAGCGGACTCGCATTCGGTCAGGTCCGCACCACCCATCCATGTCGGCCTTAACCATCCTCAGGTGGTCGGTGTAAATGAGGAGGCGGTCATCGGTAAGAGCCTCAGACATCTGCGGAGTGTAACCACCAAATTGTTCTTTTTTTGAACTGGTTATTTTATTTCTAATTAGTCTACTAATAAGTGTGTTTTTATATTTATGAGGCACATATGTCACTTATTATCCAACATGTTTGGCATTAAATAGGGCAGAATTAATTCAGCGTATTTTTGAATGGTCTGACATTATTTTGTGCTATTCCAGGCAAATTAAACCTGATAAATGTCCCATGTTTCGGGATTTCACATTTCCTTTTATTCATAAACTTATTAAAGATGTTTAATGAAGACTTAAAGTTCATGACTAGATGAAACAGTTTTAGAATGCTGCAGAGAAAATAATCTTGTTCTTTATTGTTTCTTTGTAAAACATTTTCCTCTATATTTGTCGTTTCTCACCCACATTCATTGTGTGCATCCTTGTGAAACGTTTCCTGCTTCACTGGCACACTGCTAGACTTAAAGGCAGAATGAGTAGGATTTGTCAGTTTGTAAACACAACATTCAAAGTTGGCCCCTCCTTCCCAGCTCAACGATTCATTTTGGGAGGAAATTGACAATCTTGCAGTGCGGTGCACAGAGGACAACTTACTGCTCAATGTCAGCAAAACCAAGGAGCTGATGTTGATCAGCATCAGTGATTTTGGAGAGATGAGATGTCTCTGCAGAGCCCAAAGGATACTAAAAGACAATACCCACCTCAGCCACAGCCTGTTCACCCTGCTGCCATCTGGCAAGCGATACTGAAGTATCACCGTACCACCAGACTACAGAGCAGCTTCTTTCCTCAACTCCATCTCATGCTCTGCACTCCACCATAAATAAGAGACATGGAACTTTCTGTTATGCTGGTTTTGTACATTACCATACCACTACCTTTGTATAATATATGTATATAAGTAACTTGTTATATCTATTTTTAAATATTTGTATATATGTTCTGTGTGTGTAGCATGAAGGGGGCTTTAAGATGGCTATAATAAATAGTAAATCAGACTAAAAATCACATACAGTACTTTAAATATACACTTTACAGTACAGAATATTTCATATTGTTAACTTTTAGATAAATTTAAGGGGAAAATAAAAGTACCTGAGTGGTAACCACTGCAGCTTTTCAATGCGATATTACCATTATATAAAAAAGAGACAAAGTAATTACCACTAGCCAACACATAACCTCACTTCAAACATAGCTGGCCACATGTCATGTCCCAGAGCAACAAAGCCCTTTCTTCAGAATAATCACCTGCTGAAAGACTCTTGACAGATCTCAAGGATCCACTTTGTACATTTTCCCCTGCTGAAGCATTAGCAGAATTCAGACTCCATTAAAGAGCATTATCCAAGCAGGAGGTGCAGAGCTCTTAGATATTAGCAATCACTTCACCTTCCTTGCAAGGAAGGCAAAAAATAGACAATGCAGAAAGTAGATTGACATGATAGCATATGTAAGGATCTGAATAACAGAATAGATGGCAAGTCGGAAATGTAAGGAAGATGCAGCATTAAAGGATGTGTTGCTCTGATGCCTTCAATGCTCTTTATACATATCTCAATGTACATTATTTGTGTCATTATCACCATCTGGTAAAACCCTGTTTCCTAGGCCTGCATGATGAATTGCATTAAATTCAATTCATACCTCTACACCATCTCATTCATACATGACAATGCAATGCTTGTACTAACAAATGACAAGACTAGATCATGTGGCAAGCTGCACACGGGCACAGGATGGCAGTCAACCTGAAACTCACCGCAAAATCACCCCAAAAACCTTACGAGAAAACCCTTATTGCCCAACTGCACAAATATCCCTAATGCTAATCTTATAAAGCAGATGTCGCTATATAGCAATTGACACTAACTTAGGTCAACTTACCATGCAACCGCTTACCAATAGAAGTCTTCCAGTGGTTTGCTAGCATAAGACTTTAAGGTAGCAGTAACGGTTTCCCCCTCCCTTACCTCTCTGTCCATGCTGTCTAGATCCTCCTTGCAAAGTGTGTATAGAGGCATCGTTTCTGACATGCTCGGCTGTCGTTTCCGTCGAGACGGTCCTGGCTGCTCGTTGTCTTGGCTGGACCCTGCCGCATCACCTTGCTGACTTTTTGAAGTTCCCCTGAGGTACAATAACAAACAAAATACATACAATATCATATCTGAAATCACATGGGGGACAATTTGTGCCACTTAATCATACCAATTGATACAATAAACGTATTCAACTGAGAAATACTGTATGTCATTAACTGAGTCAATAAAGAAACTGGCTTAGTTCCATTTCTTTTTTTGATTTTCACTGTCACCTCAAAAAAATAATTACGCAGCTGTTATCATTTTGCTGGTTTGCTTGTTCTACTTTTAAATGCAATCTTGTGTTACAATAATTGCATTAATTTGCAAACACTACATGATCAGCACATTTTTCACAAAGCAGACAATTTGCGGATGTAGAGTACAGGTTGAAAGAGTGAAGGCTGAGGCTGGAAACCAACGATGAGAGGCTTCCTCTCTATAATGAGGGCTCATTAGATGTAAATCTTATGCAAGTGTGAAGAGGACGTTTCCATACTTCCACTTGGCAGTGCTTAATTGAACAGATCTTCTTTGATGATTAAATTCAAATTAAAGTTCATGCAACTCCAAGAAAACTCCACAGTGCCTCTAATCCATGACTTATGAAGGACACGTTTATACTTGTGATTATTAGAGTATCATCATAGACATATTCAATTCAAACATTTTAAGTCATCGTGAATGTCCAGTAAAGAGCTGGCTAAAGTTAGCTTTTATTCCTTACAGCCTCTCTGTAGCACCCAAATTACAAACAAATACAGACAGAAATGACACACGCTTCATTAGCATCTGTGACTGACAGAGGAATGACAAATGGAGGGGAAGATCACAGAGGTGACTTTGAGGGACTGTGCCAAGCTTTTCTTGAACCTGCCACATCATTCTTGTCAAACCAGGAGGAAATTAAATGAGGACATGCCTGGAAAATTAAATATTTATATGACTGCAGGAGCATAAAACATGTTTTAAGAGCAGAATTTTACACTGTTGAAGAGAGACTTTTCCCCCCTAGTAGAATTAAGGAGCCTGAATTTTATTGTGCTTTATTTACAACCCAACATGCAGATAAAAATGAAAGCACAAGCTTGGAGGCTTGTCTGGGAGCTACACTGCACACTCTGTGGTTGACAGGTTTCTCATGCCACCAAATGGGTGGGGGTGGGGTGGGGGTTATTGTGCCTCAGTTGATAGCTGAAGACGCTGAATGTCTCCATTGAGGGTAATTCATGTCAATTCAAAGTAGTGTAGCACTACACCAAGAGTTTACAGAGTAGGGAGGGATGGAAACGAGGCCCAAAGGACAAATTAATACATTTAAGATCTGTTATGAGTGATTCTGCAGTCAATAAAAAAAGAAATAAACATCAATAACATAACTCTCTCTTTTTTATATGTTAGGTCTGCACTACCCCCAAGGGTTTTTCTGAATGCAGTTTAAGAGGATGTCTACTACATCCGGCAATATCAAAGGTCGAAAGTGACGAACAGAAAATATGAATACTGTCAAAGGCGGGGAAATATTACGATCACAATTTTGTTGACAATAGAATAAAACCTTTTGGGGTTTCACGTTTTTCATTACTTTTTCAGGTTTTTCGTGACCGCACAGACCCTGCACTAGGCACTCTAGCTAGCTAACATGACATGTAATTCTTGTGATCAGTGGCCACCGTACTAGAGGTTGGATACCTGACCCGGGTTCGGACAAAAATTTTGAAATGATGTTCGGGTTTGGGTCGGGTTCGGTCACGTCATACTCAACATGGTGCTTCCTGTTCAGTGCTGGGGTTTACTATTTACGTGACAACGCATGAACGCAACACACAGGCAGTAAATATTCATGTAACCTAACTAAGGATGGAGGATGTCAAACAAAATCTGTCATTGGGAAATTTTAAAAAACTACCGAAAACCATGCAGGGAAATTGACAGTATGGAGGCATTTCAATTTTCTTCAGCTTACATAAACTGTGCCAGGCTTGGGTCGGTTCGGACATAAAAAACATTATCACTAAAATAACCCACACAATATCTAGTTTTATATCATTGCATCAATATTTTATCATTATATTACGCTGCTCCAATTCTGTTCTCACCTGAGACAAGACTGCTCTCTGTGATCAGAAAGCAATAAAGACCCTGACGCTTGGAGGTAGGGTGGTGGCCGTGACACCTGAGGGCCCCTGCGGATCAGCTTCCCTGTGACAGGGTCGTAGGTCCGAACCTCAGGGGCTGGATGTGGAGGTCTGTAGTGGATGGCAGCTGGGTGGAAAATAGGCTTCTGCAGGGAGCCCAGATTGTCAGGGAATGCTGCTGGACTGTTGCTCCTTCAACAGACAAGAAAAAGATCTTCAGGAAAGATTTTGATGTATTGCACTTCACATCCACTACGTTTGAGATGGCCTGTAATAGCAAGGCTCATTAAACAGCTTTTACCTTGGCATCTTGGAATAGTCCTCCTTTAGTTGGTACAGCTGCTCCTCCACCCTCTCCCAGCGCTCCAGACAGCTCCACAGCCAGTCGGGGTTGACAACATGGAGGTGTTTGCAGCCTTGAGCCTGACGAACCTTCTCGGTGCCTGGGTGACAAGAATTAAAGAGGAAAGGGTGAAACTGAGAATCAGTTCTGACCTTACAATCAAAAGCTATTACCAAATACACACACTCTGGGTTTGCTAAATAATTCAGATCAATGTGCAGACTTTGTTTCCTGGATGAGAAAGGACAAAATAATTGCTTGGTCAATTATACTAGAAAAATAAAAAAAACAAGATTTGTCTTTTCGAGTCACTGTTTTCTGCCAACTCAATAGTTTTCTTAGAAATCCAAAAAAGCCATGTTTTGTTTGGTTAAATCCACAGAGAGCAGTGTTTCTGCTTGAATAAGACTTATTGATGTTTGACACAAAGAAAGTCTAGAAGCTCATTAACCCCAGGTTATTTTAGCCACGCATGGCTAACAATCAAATGCTTGTTCACACATTGACTACCACTGTTTGGGCACACTTCCTGTTCAGTTGGTGTACAGTATGCAGTGGCTGTTTTGTGTTGTGCTGCTTGTCATAAACTGGCAAACTGATCAAAGGGATGTTCTTTATAGTATTTGTCATTAACTTAGACAATTTCTCATTATGATTAAATGTGCTGAAAGTAAATTAACATTATTCAGTTGAACCTTGACCAAGATACAGAGCAACATGGCTAAGAGCATACAGCCATGCTAGCGGCTCTGTGAGGCTGTATTTAGGCACAGCAGGGCTTTGAGCTAGAGTAAATGCTAACGTCCGCACGGCAACATGCTCACAATGACAATGCTAACATGCTTATGATTATCAGGTAATGTTTGACATGCTCACCATCTTAGCATGCTAACATCTGATAGTAGACAAAATACACAAAATCCAATGGCAATACATCTAATTGAAATATTTCACCCTGGATCAAAGTGTTCAACCGACAGCAACATTACCATCCATAGAGCCATTCTGCTAGCGTGGCTAAAAGCAATCAACCGTGAGGGAGGAAAAAAGCCCAAGTGTTTCATCATCAAAGAAAAGTAAAGAACATCCTTTCTATCATCAGTCTAATTGTTAATTAAATACAGAATGATTTTCATTGTGTGTCTATCTCAGTTTGTGCGTTGGGAATCGTGCAGGACATGAAGAGGTCATTTAAGAGGTTAGGACTGGTGGAAAGGTTGGAAGGAAGAGGGCAAGGTGGATTTGCAAGAGGCGGGATTTCTGTGCGGCTTTTGGGTTACAGCTGCATTTCATGTAATGACGTTATAACGCACCATTTAAATGTTGTATATAAAGTGTAAATAAGAAAAAGCCAGTAAACAGTAACTTTTTGGCTGCAGCCTCTAATAATTCTGCACTTAAAAAGTTTGTGTGTCCACAAGAAAGGGAATGGATCCCACCAAAATTCAAGGCATGCTGCTTCTTAAAAGTACAAAAGTCAAAAAGCCATTGAACACCGTGTGAAAGAACCTGTGCATTTTTATGAAATGCACAAGATGAATAGCTGTCAAATGTGCTTACAACTCAATGGGCATTTTCAGCAGCTCTTTCCAGACGACGTGACCTACTGCTCATATTTCCCTTATTCCATGTACAGCTGATTTTTCTCTCAGTCTGATGAGTGATTGCCAAGTGCTGCTCTCAGCTGGACTGGCTCCCAAGGCAACGGTGCCACTTCCTGTGCTTGTTTTCAGAAGGCAAACTGGATTGGTAGCAATACAGGCGTGAATCCACTTCTGGTGCTCTTCAGATAAAATGGCATTTTCTGAGCAAGGCAGATGCTGCTGTGATGATTGTTTCTTGTGAACTACCAGAAAATGTATGAAGACGTGATACACATTTCTGCCGACTGCAGACAGCAGTAACAATTCATGACAGTGATGTGGTAAGGATGCTTAATAAACAACTGGCCTGATCAACACTCAAATTACCATAATCTAGGTCTTACAAGTGCAAAACTAGTCTCCATAGAGAAAAACAAAACAAAACAAAAAAAAACAGCCTGCAGCGATGACATGAATGCAGTGAACCATGTTTCTGTCTTAAGGAATGATGTGGGAATCAATTTTTAAGCATTATTATTTAAAGCTGCATGGATCTACACACGATGGATCCACAGGAATGGATGCATGCATGTAATCAATACAATTTTATTTATTAATTTATTAAGTATATTTTTATCCCACTGTTTACCGTTCGCTCTCTTTATACTGTACCAGAGCTGTAATAGGATACTGCTAATGCAAACATTTCCTGCAGCTGCTGCTTCAGAGGAGCCAGGAATTGAACCAAGGTCTCTCCAGTGGTAGGTACACCCACACACCCTTGTTGTCATATGTTAACCAGAGCTCATCACTCTGGCAAATACCTTCCTGGATGAATGTTTGACATCTGAGATTCAGTAATTGTGATGACAGTGTATTCAGTCTCAATTATCTCTGCTCAGCCAAGACTCAGACACACAAATCTGCCAAGATGTCAACAAGCCGGGCATTTCAACAAGCCTAGCATGGTCATTGTCGAATTCAAGCCTCATTAGCAAACCATTAGCATCAGTTTCGAATGGTTCCAGCAGACAGCAACAAAAAAAACAAACTATATTCAGTAATGAACAAAATGAAAATACGCAGGTCAGAAAAAGAACTAAAGGTAATTCTTAATATCACTTTCAGCCCTCAAAAAGGACTCTAAAAAGGACTTGTATTTAAAACACTATTTGAGAATAATGCCATGAAAAAGAGAGATCAATTAAGTGTCAAATTTGACATTGATAATGCTACTGCTGTATGCTTGGTCAACAGCATACATTTCTACATACCAGCTCTTGCTGCGATGAGATGCGTTGTCCGACTCGGATCTTGGGAGCTAAGAACCAGATTCTTGCCAATTTTGGCCCCCAGTGCTTTGGCATGGTAGTGCTCACGGGTCCTCTCCATGGGGTAGTTGGTCGGGTACAGGCCACTGAAAACTATCGTCGTGCCCTCCAGTGTCTTGCTTTTCAGCTCGGGGACAATCTTGCGGATGTCCGGTGTTTCAGAGGCCTCCTTCCTCAGGTAGGCCTCGTAACGTGCGTAGTACTCTGCGTGGATCCTTTCCAGCACTTCCTCCAAGTAGATCAGGTGATCGTCCTGGTCGTTGTCAACTTCTTCTTCCTCCTCCTCCTCCTCCTCCTCATCCTCCATACTCTGGTCCAGCAGCTCCTCTCCCATGGTGACCCCAGATTGTTCACTATTTTGAGACTCTGTTTCTGGCTCTCTCCTATCGGAGCAGCCATTTCCCAGCTCGGGGTCTGGGAGAAGAACTCCTGAAGGTTCTGCTGCGTCAGAGCTGGTTTCTCCTTCACTCTGACCTTTACTGTCCCCTTCCTTTGGCCCATCCCCATCACCCGGCTCTTGCGTAAATCCTTCCTGCCCAGATTTCTTTGCCTGGCAAGACTTGTCTTCACTATCGCTCTCTGATGAGGGAGGCTTTTCTGTAATGGAGTCATTGTCACTGTCACTGGAAAGGTCAAAGTCCAAGTTATTGGACTCATGGCTCGGTGCTGATGAGTTTGCACTGTCCTGTGCCTCTCGTGTCACCAGTGTCCTGTTACTATCATCATCCTTAACGTTTGTTCTGTCACCCACCTGAGTTTCCCTCAACCCCACCCCAGCCTCCGTCTCTGACCCTTTACCATGTCCTGATTCAGCCTCCACAACCCCTGTGGGATGTGTCCGTTCATTTGTTGGTACTCCCTGAGAAGACGGAGATGTTGTGGACTCTTCCTTTCCAGAAATGTTGTTGTCTTTCGCCCTTTTCCTGGGGCCATTATTTTGCTCATCTGCACCAAGCGTCCCTGCTGGTTCTGTGCTCTCTGCTGGTCGATTTGATGGGCCTCCTGCTGGAACAAGACAAGGCGATCACACAGTGTTCAAGGACACATGCATCAGAATCAATAGGTGAGGCAACAGTAAGAACAGCTAAATATTAAAAGGTGTCAATCAGGCCAATTTACATTAGATTTACCTGCCCAGACAACCATGAAGCTCCAAGGTTTTATAATATAAATAATGAATATGAATGATCATGAATAAATTGTGGAAAATACATAAATGACACAATACTTCGTGAAATTATTTAAAGGAATTATTAAAACACAACTCATTTTTATAAAATGTGATTTTATTTACCATATAATTCGTTCATAATAGATTATTTCATATTATTTTATTTCATAATGGAAATAACATAATTTATGTATTTCATTTAACAGCACATGCCAACTAGTTCGGTGGGGTTGTTGGTGAGCTTGGTTTATTGCTCAGCATCAAAGTTTAGAGACAGTGTTAAAGGCAGCAGCTAGCTAGTTAATTCAGAGTTACCTTGGCAGAGATTTGATTGATGAAATGATATCCAGTAAAATATAGTTATTATGAAAATTAATGATGAAATAACATTTCATAATAATGAGTTTTAATAATTTCTTCAATTATCTCACAAATTGCTGATTCATGCATGTGTTTTACACAATTATAATTAATTATTCATATGATTATGTATTTCATAATGTCTTTATTTATTTAATATTGAAGATATTGGAATATTGGGTTCCATAGACAACTGGAATGGAAAGCCTAATTGGAACCTTGGTTGGGGCCATTGGTCGGCAAAGATTATCTTTAGTAATAATACTATTAGGTAAATAGTTCAAATGGAGTGTATAAAGACTTATAAAGAATTATACTTTTCCTTTCACTCACATCAGTTGGTAAGTAAGAGAAACACCATTTTACTTTTTTCCCCCCTTTAGTTGTAATAATCTAATAAAATACATTTTATAGATATAATTTCTTTCAACTTCTTAGTTTTCCTTTTCTATCCTAGCGCTAATTTAATCATTTATCTATTCCCCATTTACCCCAACAAACATCCAAGCACATTTCCTGTTGTCCTCAGCTAACTTTCTTCCTAAAACTACACTTGCCAGTGTAGTTTTAGCTCAGAAAGAGCTGCTCTGGCTGCCCGTGTTGGCAAACACCTCTTGGTGTAGAATCTTCCTCCGGGTACACTGAGTCACTCCAGCGCAAGTGACTCAGTTTGACCGCGAAATAATATTGTCAAGTGATAACCTGTCAGCAACACAGAATAATCCACAAGAGTCAAACTTGACAAATAAGCATGATGGTTTTTGGAGGCAAAGTACCCTGTCACTTTTGAAGAGAGAGATAGATAGAAAGATGTACTGTAAGTTCTGCATAGCATACACCTCCATCAGCGATAATACATTTGCTTGTTCAAAGACGTGTACTGTATCACTTGGAACCACAGGGCAGGATAAACAGGAGAGGGCAGCTTAATAATGGGAGGAGGCAGAGCATGCTCGAGCAGGCGCAGGCCCGTGGACACCAGCCTTCAGTATACGAATGCAGCGAATTAAACTGTGGGCAAAACTTTTCAACAGTGTTTAAAAAAATAATAACAAAGAACCCTTATTCAGACCTACATTGTTTGCAGCATCTCAATATCAAGAATGGCAGACAACAAAAAGTATTCCTATTTCAAAATGTATATTTTATATTAATTTCAAAAGTCCACGTTATGAATAAATCAACCGGTATCTTTATTTTATACTGTATTTGTTTTAGAGATACAATTGCAACTGTAAATAGTATTAATAAAAAAAATACAGAAGCTGCCATCAAGAGAATTGCTGATTCAGTAAAACCCTTTATGTAAATGTGTGTGTTGTTCATGTGGTAGAGATTACTAGAACATGTACAGACAAATGTCTACTTAAACGATTTGACTTGCAAAGCAGCAAGAGTGTTGCTTGAGGAAAAAAAAAAAAATTCATATACCAAGTCTGTATTTGCATCAGACCAAATCTCCTTTGGGCAAACTGAAGCTTATGTTACCACATAAACTCTATTCCATCTTTGAATTTATCAACAACATAAGGGTCATTGCTGAGCCTGGCAGCTGTTGTAACATGGAATCAGTACACCCAGGAGTTATCACTAATTGATGTGACAGCACGAGAGTGGGTGTAAATGGGGGTGGGGGGGGGGTCCTACAACAGCCCCAAGGAGACACACTGGCTGGCTCTAAGCAGCTTGTTTCCTGCTATGATAATGAAGAGAATAACAGTGTCTTTGAGAATATTCCCTTTATGAGATGGAAATGGAGAAATGGAGATCCATTATCTCGGCCTCCAAACAACTGCGGTGCAGAACTCCTCTGTCGCTGAGTGTGTGGCGTACAGGTATCATGCCACTGTCCTGCACGTCCGTCACTTTGGATTTGAGGTCGTCGTTGTTTGTTGCGTTGCGAGTGATGCAAAAAAAGACTTTGAAATCTGATTTGAGCGGCCAGAGCATCTGGACTGAGACGCAACTGTAGAAATCCATTTGGAATCGCATTTCAAACCACCTCCTAATGTGGTTTGAATACAATTTGCTGTCCAGACTTTCTAAAATCAATCTGGATATGCCAAAAAACGGATCTGGGCTGCTAGTCTGAACAAGGCCTAAATGATAGAATTATTTTGGATTTCTCTTTGCAGGTCAG
>LKNJ01002602.1:1323-59233 GCA_002120245.1 Maccullochella peelii
TTTTTTTTTTTTTTTTTTTTTTTTACTGACAGGAAGCAGCATGGACTGTGACAGACGAGTGTATTCAGGTTATGGGTGGCATGGGTTTCATGAAGGTGAGTGCTCGGTCCACATCCTGTTTCATACAAGCCCGAGGACCACTGAGAAGCTGCATGGGACAAATAGATTCTAGCAGTTTTAACAGTTTGTATTACAGCCTGCTAGAATATTCACGTTATTGATTTTTAGCATCTCATAGCCTGTTGAAAACAGTGTCACATACGGTACTTACAGCTTCAAAAAGGCAAACACAACAGGTTAATGAAACAACTATTTCACGATGTAAATGAGCAATGTTACGTTTGTTTTAGGTGGCAGGGATGAGTGAGTACCCTGTTAAATTTTAGCCCCTTTTTCGTAACCTAGGAGCTTTTTAGGAACTCAGAAACTTGACCTGGGTTTCAACCTGAGGAACATGGGTCCAAATAGTTCCTCGGCTTTACTCCCTGGCTCCAAAAATATCCCTCCTCTGGGTAAAGAATAGCCCGTTTTCACCACGAACCCAGGAGCTATTTTAGAAATGAAAAAATCACTATTGTTTCGACCACAATAACCAGGGTCTAAATAGTTTCTGGGTCAAATAGGGCATATTCACTTAACTTTGCCAGTTGATACAATGCTGTTATTTACTAAAGCAGAAATACACTATGCAGATCACAGATACTTTGCCGACAGTCATTCTTGTGTTTTCAGTTTTCTGTTCCACCTTTGAAACATCCAGTTAAACTTTACAGTCAGGAATCAGTAAACCACAAAGATCATCACAGTGGCTCTGTTGGTGTTTTGTTGCGTGCAAAATTGCATCTCAAACAAAGCAGTAGTCTGTTAATGTGTTATCGGTCTATTTGTCCAGTCTTCATGGTTCCTCAGGTGCGTTGGGAACTCAAACAAGAATGCCTTAGTTCCTGGTACTGTTGACTGGAAAAGGAACTGTTTTTCCTGCTTTACCGTCACCTCACTCTTGGCATCTACTGCATATTATCCTCTATTTGCAGCCATCACTCACTTGAACTTATATTTATTTAACAGCTTATATCTACATCAGCACTGCATGGATCAGTAGCAACATTTTTTATCAGTGATGATATAATCAGCCAGTAAAAAGAGAACCGCTACACAGTTATTGTTGTAGCTATTGCAACGCCTTTTGATTCTCCGAGAGCTTACACACACACACACACACACACACACACACATTGTCATTGTGGTATTGAGTCACATAGTTTTTACATACCTGACAAAATACTGATACCACATTGATGGTTTCTTCAGGTTTGGAAAAGAAAAAACCCAAAAAATCAACCAAGAAGTTCACAAGAATAGACCGCTAGCTGGAGATAAGGGGGCGAGGTGAAGTTGTGTAAACATTAATGTTGCTCTGCTTAAAATAAACCAGATGATACAGCAGGCCAGCTCTCTAATAGACGTGCTGCTTTGCCTCAGTCTCAGTACAGTGGAAAGTTAGCCCGGTCATGGAACAACACTTAAAGCACTAACTGCAGAGATGGCAATGCACTCTTCAAGCACTTACATGGGGTGGACAAAATAAACTCTAAATTGCATTAAATTGTACAGGTTACCTTAACAACAGTACAATTTACAATCTGAGAAATTCCCACAGAATTGACAACAAAACCTCAACAGAATTTAAACATTTTAAGCTTCACAAATGTACTTTATTATAGTCTGTTATATTGATACTGATATTGTATTGCAGAAGTTTCTGTAATTTTGTCCACTGCCTTCATGTTTCTACAAGTTGTGAAATTAGTTGGGGTATGAGCTGTCTAAAAGGAAGAGGGGGAAAACACTATACAGAAACAGATGAATTCTGCTCACAGTGCGCATTTTGACTCAGAGTTTCATTTCAATAAGGAAGCTAAGTTAGAAGTGTGCCCTGTACATTTTCATTTCTGCTCTTCTCCATAGAGTACATCGTCTGTGCAGCCTAAAATACGAAGAGCGATTTTCACATGCAGAATTCAAAAGCGCAGAAATGAATAGTGAGGGTCCCTATTCCTGTTTGCAGCGGGTGTTTTCAATGCCTCATTTTAACTTGTGTGAGAAGCTGAGATCAAAATGTTTTATGTGTAAGATATGGTAAATAACTCAGCTTATTGCCCCATGTTGGTTGCTCATAATACAAACGTGGCTTTACCGGGGGGGGGGGGGGTTCAGTGCAGAATATTCTCAGAAAAATTAAATTCAGTGTGTTCTTAATAGTAAATTATGAGTTATATGTGATTTATTGCAGTGTTATTCCAGAGAGGATTTAGTTGAAAAAGAAAATAGCTTATACTCTATTTTTTTTTTTACAACAGACTACAAGAAGAAGGTTATCATAATTCTGAATCTGTTTCTGCAGGACTCCGGAGTGGAGAGAGTGTTGAGGGATCTGCGAGTTTTCCGAATCTTCGAGGGCACCAACGACATCCTAAGGCTCTTTGTGGCCCTCAATGGCTTCCAGGTAAAACGATACCTCTTTGTTGGATTTTCCTTCTCTGACTCAGTTGATCTGATGATGCCTGTGTGGAAAAGCACAGATGTTATGTTGAGAGGAAGCGATTTGTGCTTGCTGTCTGAAACTCCCAAGAGAACTTCCTATGTGCTTTTACAAGATGTTGCGACATCTTGTTGGTTTAAAAATGGATGATCATGAAGCAACTTCCTTATACTTATTTTACACCAAGCACCTGTGTGAACCCTGTGTTTCAGGAGGTTCCTTATTTTATTGACAGTCCTCAAACAACCCACCAAATGTTGCTGAATTCTGATTGGTCCAGTCTCACACACTTCAAACTAGTGAGAACAGCAAAGACAAAAAAAAAAAGGAATACAGAAATCTCTCGTGAAATAACCAAAACTGTTCTGACTTTAGAATAAAATAGTGTGTTCATGAAGGATCACATCACTCGTATTAAGAAGCTGGTTTTAGAAAATAGTGTCTTAAAGCAATAATCCCTGCCATTGATCAGTTCCCTCTTCCACTTCCCTCCAGAATGCTGGTAATGAGTTGAAGAGCTTGCAGAAGGCCCTGAAGAACCCCCTTGGCAACGCCGGGTTGCTTGCAGGAGAACTCACCAAGAGAGCCAAAAGGTTGCAACACACACACACACACACACACACACACACACACACACACATACGGGACAGGAAGTGCTAAATGCTATAGCTGATGGTGGGAGATGGGGACTTCCCATGATGGATGCAATTAATTGATTTAAGTCAGTTCCATCCTTAATTTTGTCACTTTGCAGTTGCCGCTGAAGTCCGAGCAAGAAACGGCTAATTCGTTAGCTCGTTAGCTGATAGGAGTTATTCTTTCTATGAATAAAAATTTGGATTTGGATGCATTTTATAATTATTTCCTCTTTCAAAGAACTGTTTAAAAATGGATTCCTTACGTCGAGGCTTTGCCAACACACACACACACACACACACACACACACACAGCCGTCACACAGTCACAATTTCCTGCACTCTTCACTTTAAAGTGATTGAAAACTTCCTGCAGCAGTTTAGTCAGTGCTTTCAGATGGGCTGTGTTACAGTGCAGACAAAAGGCTCATCTTACTATCACTCTAATGCAGCTAGTTTGTCCTCATGTTTCTGTGCCCCCCTGTCCTCCCCACATCTCCAACACAGCCATTTAACTGAAAGCACTGAACAGCAGAACTGCTGGAATACACTCTGAACTGTCAGTGGGTGATTTGAAATTGTTTTTCCGGCAGAAACGCTTACCTTTTTAAAAATACCTTTTTTTATTTTTATGTACAGCCCTTTGAGTTAAGGAATGGTTTTAGAAAAGTCAGCTGACATGATATACGCTATAACATGATATGTAACAGAACAGTGAAAATGGGTGGTTCTAGTTTTAAGAGAAAACAGTGTAGTTGTTTACACTGGCTGCATGAACTGTGGGTGAACACATTAGAAACGCACCACTAGAAAATGGTGTATTTTTAAACGCACCACTAGAAAATGGTGTATTTGCACTTCTCAGCAGCCATGTCGATGATAACTGATAACTGATTCTGTTGTCTTTGTAGGAAGGCAGGTTTGGGCACAGGTCTGACACTGCAGGGAACTGTGCATCCTGAGCTGGCACAGAGCGGTGAACTGGTGTGTTAAATAAATGTCTAAAATGGAAAATGTATCATGCACACACAAAAAAAGTGTGAAGGTGGTAGCTTGTACTGAGTGAGTGGGTGTCCAAGTGAAAGTTGGATGGGGATGATATGGGATTTTTCTGCTTTGTTGCCTCAAATTACTGATTGTATGCCGCCTGTTTCTCTCCATGACCATTCTGTGTGTATTTGTTCTGATTTCTAGACCATTAAGGCCATCGAACAGTTTGGAGTTGTCATTGAGGAGCTGCTGATCAAACATGGCAAGAAGATAATTGGTGAGAGTGTGTGTGTGCGCGTGTGTGAGAGAAAACCCTGTGGGTGTATTAAAATCTGTAGAAAAAAAATCCCCAACTGGTACAGTTTTGGTGTTTCGGCTGAAGCTTGAGTCATTTCAGATGTTGCAATTGCTTTTTGAGAATTTTATAAGAAGAATCATTTGCTTACAGAGAAAAATTATGATTTGTTCACTCAAGTGTTACGACCACATCCAATAGTTTGGGCTTTTGCGCCAACTATTAGGAGTCCTCTTATTACATTATTACAAAACAAACATACCAAGTGATAAATCTGAGTCAACTCAACAAGCAGTTTCCTGTTGCAGATGAACAGTTTGTCCTGAAGAGAGTGGCAGACAGTGCCATTGACCTCTACGCCATGGTGGTTGTCCTGTCCAGGTACGCAAACGCTCAAAGAGAATAAACATGTCAGGCTCCGTATTTGTCTGACCCCGTTTCACTCTCACCCCCTCTCTTGCTGCTTACTCCCACTCACTTGCTCACTGGTCCACTTTTATTCCACATACATACTCCTACGCAGCCTAAAGTGACATTTGTCTGTGGTTTTTTGTGTGTACGTGTTTTTCCTCTCTGCAGGGCTTCACGCTCTCTGAGTCAGGGCTCTGCCTCAGCTCAGCATGAGAAGGTGCTGTGTGAGACCTGGTGTATGGAGGTAAGATCCTTGTCAAAGCCAGAAACAGACAAATGAATCTCTGTACGGTGAGATTGTACCATGTCATTAAGATAAATTGAATAATGTATAGTAAATGACAAAACAAAGTGTAAAGCTATATCATTTGCTTATGTTCTACTCGAGCGTGTTTCAGGTGTTTCCTCAACATTTTCATCAATATTAGTGCTTGATACTTACCATGGAAAACATATCATGACCTTTGGACATTTTAAATGATCTTTCATAGCAATTTTTTGTCTTTGTTAATAGAATTATGTGTGACTTTTAAAATACAGTATTGTTAACGGAAAAGTTTGACATTTTGGGAAATACGCTTATTGACTTTCTCGCCAAGAGTTGGATCTCTACTGGCAAAAGCATCTTGATCAATTATTTTGAGATGTAGCAGGTAAATTCAAATTATTAACTAATCTTAACTTGATTTAATGCTCCCTTCATCCCTCAGGCGTATGAGAGGATCATGCGAGACGTCAAGTCTCTGCGCGCCAGTGAGTCCCGACAGCTCTTCAAGAACATGCGAGCCATCTCTGCAGCCGTGGTGGAGAATGGAGGAGTGGTGGCTCCTCACCCTCTGGGTTTCTAAACGCACCACGCTCCCTCGTATCTTCATGCCTTGTCTGTTTGTTTTACACTCTTCTGCATCTCTAACCAGGTTCATGGGTCACGTACGCCAAGTTTTCTCACTCTTTATCGCCGTCATTGCTCCATCGCACATAAGTGCCCCTTTATCTGCTTTGTGTAATCAAGCTTTCATGTACTGAGATGCATCTACAACCTGGGCCGAATGATTCATAGTTTTTATACAGAAATTACAATTTCGAAAACATATCTTTCCGTCGTACTGAATTTTCTCAATTGTAATCGATGTTCATGTGTTTGTGAAGCTGTTTTTCAGGTACTTCTGCGACTCACGACCTCTAGAATTTGAAGTCTCAATAAGACAGAAATCAAAAATCATTCAGCCCTCCCACCACCTGCATCTAAACCAGCTGAAGACTGAATGTGTCGAGTGTGTGCTTATTTCAGCTTTTATGACTATAGCTGATTGAATGATCTCATTCATTTGTTGAAACCTTAAGTTATAGTGTTATTTTTGCAACTTTGCGGCCAGTTAACAAAGGAAGTTTTAAACAAATCTGTTTTAAGTGATTTAATTTCTACACAAAGGTATTTGAAATTAGGGGTTGTTTTTTTTCACGTTTTAATTTCTACACATGCCTACATTGTGATCAAATATATATAACAGTGTGGTGTTTATGTACTTAAATGCCTTTCTGCATGTTAATTAAGCTCACTCATGTGCTCATCACAGAAACATTAATGTGAGGAGCAAAAAACCTTTTGCCTTACAAACCAGTCCACAGATGCTGTTCGAAGTTCCTGTTGTGACTTGAGTCAAGAGCAGGGAACTTTCACACGTTTTTAAAAAAATGTAAAGACAAACTTCACTCTTTAACATCCGTCGCATTAACTTCCAAAGTGCAAGTGTTTATTTTCTCAGCTAAAGGTAGCAGTCACCATTAACTGTAATTGTAGAAAGTCAGTCTTCATACCTGGATTTAAGATATATTTAAGAAATAATTTCTTGTACAGCTTATCTGCTGTGTTAAAGTGTTAACGCATTCATAAAAGTTAAATTAGGTCTGCACATTCTTGCCTTCCCATTAACTTGTACTGTGACAAACAACGCTGCTATGCAGTCTGTTTGAACAGTTCATGCGCAGTGTGCAGATATGATCACATGCCTTTAAAGAAATCATGTGTCATCTAAAAATACCTCTGGTGGTGCCAGATGATTGTCTCAACTGTTTTAGTGGAGTCACAGTGTTTGTGTAGACCTACTTTGACGTTTTTGGTTTAACAGCACACTTACCTATTGGGAATAATAAATAAACTATCTGTTCATCTGTCTGGCTGTCTATCCATTTATTTTTCTGATCTTGTACCGGTGACAGAAATGAATGTCCATATCAGTTTAATTTATTTGTGCTGACAATTTTCTGTCTTTAAACATACCTTTGTTAGGCATTTGCCTGAATAGGGTTGCAATACAACTATTGCCCTTTTAAAGTCCAGATTCTTTAAATATTTTGTCACTATATCTGTAAATGTGGCCTTTTATCAGGACCGACTATACTGGCTTTTTCTAGTTTCCTTTCTGTACAAGCTTTTGTAACCTGTAAAAACCAATTAAATATTCAGCTCAGCAAAAAAGAAAAAAAATTCCATCGAAGCAATATTTTTTTACTCAACTTCCCGCCCAACTCACTTCCTTTTTCTGTTGTATTCACAACAAGCGACAACTTGCTTTCAGTTCTGCTGCCCAGGCTCTTCCAGGCCAAAAGCACTATACAGGAATGCCAGTAACTGCTATGGCTGCTGATGCACAGTACATACAAACAGGAACCCCTTCCTGCACTTATATACACACTGACTTGACAAGTGTTGGGGCTGCAGGTGCGAGACTGAGAAGATGAGGGCTGTGCCAGCATTTCACACGCCTTGTGGTTAAAATGTTGAGAATTCCCCCGGCGTGTGTGGCTCCATCTGACTAAAAACTAACTGACGAGCTCAGCAGCAACTGTGCAACAGGTCAACAAAACCCAGTCTTATTTTGCTTGTAGGCATTCCCCACTGATAATCTAATTTCCTTGTTTTTTTAGTAGTGGTAAACATTGCAAGAGGAGAAGTCAGCTTTGTTTTGAGAAAGTTTTTTTTCAGGCCCATTCTCCATTAGCGGACCTTCATGTAAAAGTTAAGCTAACTTTCCTTAAAAGGAATAGTTTTAACATTTGTGGAAGAATGTTTATATTTATTGTTGCGAATTAGCTAGATGAGAAGATGGAAAACGGTATCACTCTCATGGGTGTCTGTTAAATGTGAAGCTAAAGCCAGGATATGGTTAGATTAGCTTAGCATAAGGACTGGAAATGTGAAAACAGTTAGCCTCTCTCTAAATAAAATCCATCTACCAGCACCTCTAAAGCTCACCAATGAACACAATATATCTCGGTTGTTTACTACATGCAAAAACTGAAATGTAAAAATTTGTCAGCTTTAGAGGTGCCAGTTAATGTTTTATTTTTAAAAAATTTTTTTTTTTAAACCTTTGGACGGGCTACCTGTTTCCCGCTTCTTTAAGCTAAGCTAACTGTCTCCGTTAGCTTAATTTTGAGCCAACACAAAGTAATATCAGGGCCAGGATCACCAATATTGATACAAAATGTGGATATTTTTTTATTATTAATAGCAGCTAATGTAATCTCAAGATGACTGTGGTGCGTTCATGTGACCAGAGTGCTCTAACATGAGATAGATCTATCAATCCATTTATCACCGTATTCATACTCAAAACAACTTTGGGCATTTATCCGTCCCCACACCTGAAATATAACGGACAGATATGAGAGTGGTATCGGTCTTCTCATGTAATTCTCAGAAAGAAGCGTGTGTGACTTCCCACCTCTCTTGATGTCAAGGGTGCTGGATATATTCAAGTGGCTCAAGACCATTAACCTCACAATTTTTAATATCCACAAGTTTAAGAACACATGGAAACAACATTCATATCCTCCATCGCAGTCATTTTTAATCCCAAATTATGCAGGGCTGTTTGTAGCCTATAGAGGTCAGAGGAGTGGGTTTGTGACCTGACGACTTGATGCTTAATTCCTTGGACCGGCCAGAAAAATGTACAATGAGAGAACTGCCCACGTCTTCTGAGATCGTTCTGCTGTTGGCCACTGAGCAGCTCCAGTGCGTACTCCCCTGACAAAAGGTCAAAAATAGAGCAAAATATAAACATGCTTATGTCCATGTGGTGGTCTGACAATGATGCACATCCAGGTTTTAACGTTCTCTGGTGAGGAAGAAACCTTATAGATCTGGATTATTATGTCCAAGGCGGTTCCTTTAGTTCCTTTCAGGCCTGAGCTGAGAACAGCCACCTTTCCAAATGTTCCTGTGGCAGTCAGGATCCTGACACTGACCAGCTTTTTCCCCATCAGACATTGTCCGCATCACCTTGACACGAATGTAAGTCATGTGAGGGACTCCTGACTGACATTGGCGTTGTTTCCTCCTCCTGTGGGACTTGTGGAACCTCTAGGGAAATGATCGTCTGGGCTGTCAGTGTTCGCTCCCTGAGGGGAAAAAGAGAGTAAAAAGAACCTGAAATAACACTAAAGCTTCAGTGATGAGCTCATGTGCTACTTCTGTGGTGAAATGTCTTAACACGCTCAAATTTCCAAAACACTTAAAAGGGAAGTATTTTATGATCAGCTGTGGTTTCATCCTCAAATCATGCAACAAATGTCTATTTTAATTACTCATTTAGTGATAGTAGTGGCAGCAGTCATAGTAATATTAAACCTTATGCTAATGAACTAGTTTCACACATTTCTTTCAGTCAAGTGACCTTATCTTGCTATTAATCACACTTTTTTCAAAGAATTCACTTTTTCATTTTAGCTGTTGCATTCAGGACTTCTTTGCAATGTTTAACACAATCTTTCTGGTTATCAAATGTTTATTATTTTTAGTATAGGGCCAATTAAGTCAAGCTTAAGTCAGTGCTTTTCCAAATGAGTGGCTTCAAGTGCATAAAAATAAGATTTGTATTTAGGGTCCACTATCTAATAAATGACAGCTAAGTAAGGCAGTAGTGAATATGAGGTAAATATGGGACACGAGCTCTAACTACTTAAGTGTCGGGACTAAAATGTCATAACATATTTTAGTGTTGAAAAGTGTTTTAGTTATGATAATAACTGTGGAAACAAATACAACTATAGTATGCAACAGCATTCTACTGCATTGTCTAATATTGTCCTCTATTAAAGCAATAGCTTGATATTTTGGGAAATATGCATGTTTGCTTTGTTTGGTAACACTCTTATGTCAGTAAGTTAAATATAAAGCTAAAGCCAGCCAGCCGGTTAGCTTAGCTTAGCATAAAGACAGGTAACCAGCAGAGACACCAGGAAGTCACTGCTCCCGGCCAAAAAATAGTCCAGCACATAACCTCCCGTAAAAACCACAAATTGTTGTTTTTGCACTTTGGTTTTTGTACGGATTAAACAAACGAGATATAACGTGTTAATTAGCTGTACCAGTGTTTTATTCAGCTATAAGCCAGAACAAATTTGGGGTTTCCCGGTTGTGAAAAATCTGTTTATCCTCTTCCTGCTGGACACCTGCTTTGTCTGTTTAGCTCTGACCTCTGACTTCTGGAAGGGCTGCAATCCATTAATTAACTATTTGTTAACATTTAAGACTGCAAACCTGATGGATTATTATAGAAATCTTTTATGGATGACTAATTAACACATTGGAGATTACTTATTAACTTTTCCTGATTGCCTAAGATGAGACACTGAGACAGCTACAGAAAGTCATTAATAAAGGCTCATCTTTATTAATAACTTGACTATTACGGACTCACCAGCAAGATCGATTGCTCTCATTAAGTCATTAGTTACAGCTTATAGACTCTTTATAGAGGGTGCCTTATGAGCAAAATGGTACCTTGATTTTTGCATGCGTAAAAACAAATGTTAATGGATGCATCTATTGGGACATACCGTGTTTTGTGTTGGGTGTGTGTCCTGTTGACTTGCACAGTCCAGCCCAGAACACTCTTCAAGTATCGGGAACAGCAGGGGAACCTGTGACTCAGCTGCTCCAGAAGTTCCTCTTTGCGCAAACCGTAAACAACCGGCGCCACGCACTGCGCCAAGCTGAAAAAAGCAAAGATAACCACGGCTGACAGCTCTTTAGTCACTGGCTGAATGAGCCCCTGTTTGTACAACTTCGTCAGCACGAAGTTCACAAAGTTGGGGAGTATGTAAACCGCCAGCTGGCTGCCGTGCAGGGCGATCGTTCTGCACCCGGCCCGGTTGCGCCGGTTCAGCACCCCTAACCGCCGCCCCTCCATTAGTATCCTCACGTAGCTGTAGAGGATGAGCAGCGTGCACACACCTATGAACAGCACTTTCTGCAGCTCGCCTTTCTTCAGCTGCTCCCGGCCGCACTCCCCGTTATAGTCTGCCCCGGTGGTGGTCTTGGAGTCCGGGTGGAAGAGCAGACTGAGGGGGATGACCAAAGCCACGAGCCAAGTGAGCACACCCAGCAGCCAGGGCCAGTACCCCGCGGTGCAGGTGGAGGTGTAGCGCATCGGGTGGCACACGGCGCAGTAGCGGTCCAAAGCCATCACCGTGAGCGTCAGGAGGATGTTGGAGGCGCTGCTGATCAAGATGGTGATCATGGCCAGGCAGGCGGAGCGGCCCGGCCGTGCGTGCAGGTGGATCTGGTAGTAGAAGACACTGCTCATCCCGAGGTAAACCAGGGCGGACACCAGCAGGTGGAAAACCAGCACGAAGCGGGCATGACTCCGGAGCCGCTCCACGCGCAATATGGTCGAGTTGATGAGGAGGTTGAAGAGGAGCAGCACCGAGAAGGACACGGTGGACACGTAGAAATGCACGCAGGTGTAGTCCCCCCTCACCTCTGTTGACAACGTGGTGTTGTTTGCTGACATAATTCCTCAGCTAGGCTTGTTTGGATTTAAAGGATGAGGATGATGATGATGATGATGATGAAGGAGGCAGTGGAGCGGATGGGAAATAAAGTTTGTCCGCCGCATGATCCTCTCTCACTGCTGTCTGACTGAAGACTGACTCAATACGATCAACCGCTCACTTCACTCTCTCTCTCTCTCTCTCTCTCTCTCTCTCTCTCTCTCTCTCTCTCTCTCTCACACACACACACACGTTGAATGTGAACTTTTATCCTTGGCTTTTTGAGTGTTTAATTGTAGTCAACTAAATAACTGATACATTTATTTTATTCTTTCTTTCTTATTTTGTCTTTGGAATGAAAAGGCAATTAATTTTGAAACGAAATTCATCCCACAAAACCTTGTAGTCCACCTATCATATCATAGTTGATTTGTCCCCTGCCATAACTTTCACATTTAATGTTGGGGAGAACTCTCCTCCATCTGAAATAGTGCACTGTGCCACTTAAACCAACCCACAGAGCAGTAACAGGGTGTCCAATAGCTGTGTTACATATTGCTGCCACCTTCTGCTGTGAGCAGGAATAGATGGCAAGAGTCCTGTGAGCTCAACAGTTGGCCAATCAGAGGCACTGTTGATGCTCTGTTGGTGGCATGTACTTCAATAGGGAATGATTGAGAACCATGGCACTGGTTATAATGTGACCAAACAATCTAGACCGATACCCTGAGCCACGTCTGACAATGTCTGAGCTGTCATACAATGGTCACTGTACATAGAATAAACTTAAACCTTTTGATTACAGGATGTGCCAGTCTGTAAGTAGAAGTGTCATTTGTTCTGCTCCAACAGCTGCAACAAAGCTAACAGTAGAGGGAGACATCAGTCAAGAAGTGTCTGTACACACGCCATGGCTGTATAATTCCACCTACCTATCAATAATAGATCACCAGTAGACTATATAATGATAATCCTCTATTAGATGACCCACCAGTGTTACTGTGAGTGAGATGTTCTTGCTCACTTAAAATGTATATAGTCCAGAAATACAGACACCAAACCCCTCCCTACTCATTCTCCATTCATTACACCACCCAGTGTACAAGGCAGGTATTATAACAAGTAAATGTACATTACAGATATGAATAGCTCATTAATTATGGATATTTGTTCTAAAAAACTTGCACCAGTAATGTTGGGTGTCTTCAATTAAATTAAGAAATACTAAATGTTGTTCACATTAACAATAAAAATCACTACAATAAATGCAGGGAAACTAAAAGCTGTTTAAAGTCTTCAATTTAGTGTTCATATGACAGGCTAATTACGTTACCTATCATGCTTATAACCGTGTCGTCATGGTCCACCCCTCTGCCAGTCCATTACGAAAATTTGTTGGCAGGTGCGTCAAGTCCGACAGCTCGTGAATGCAGCATCCCCTCTGAAGCCATTCGGTTACAGTGTGTAACTAATATTACTGACTGGCTTTATGTTTAACTTTTATCTAATGCATATCTCATTTTTTGTTCCAGGTGGCCATAATAATCCTACTCATAGCATGGGAGCCATTGTTTGTGTTTTTTATTGTATTTGATGAACTATAATGTCCTTATCATTGTACACTATAGTTTGTAGATAATTGCATCTATTAATTAGAATAGTTTTGTTGTCACAATTACATTTTATATGTCTATATCTTTTTTGATGTGCACTAAATCGACTGATATACTTTATAGGCTATGTTGTCTTTAGTTGGTCAGTCTGCTGTAAAGCACTTTGTACTACACTAACCTTTGTACAGTTTGACCAATTGATGACTTTGGTCCTTACAACGGCGGTATTGTGAGTTAACGTGGTTTGCAACGGGTTTTCCCCTCATGCATATCGTTTTGCATCTTCACTGCCGCTTACAGTGTTAATGTGTCCGATACAAACAATGTCTTCTGCAATACTGTTGAACAGAAGTTTGCTTTGCTCCCTTTGAGTCCGTTTGAGCCTAGCGTGTGTGGGTTGAAGAGGGGGCAGGCTTTCCGGGGAAACAGAAACTCTGCAACAAAAATAACTGCTTAAGAAGTTGGTGGGACGCTTCTTTCCTCTTCACACAGGTGGAGCAGTGACTATTCCACGTTTTTCAGAGCTCACGGAACCAGAGAAAAGGTAAGAAAACGTTTTTATATTAACCTAAATTGGACAATTAGCAGTCGTTGGCTGCTGTTGAGCCTGTAGCAAGCTTATAATAACTAATTAAATAATTTATTTCAGCCAGCGACATTACTTTTTTATTGTATCTAATTCACTTGCTAGTTGCAGTGATAAAAACAGATAAAAATACTGGTAGCTAGCCCAAAGTAGAAAAAGAGATGCTGTAAGTTTGTCTGCTAGTTAACGTTAGGCTGCATCCCACAATGGCCGACTCGCATGGCCACTTTCCATCCTCTAAACACATTCTACAAACTATTAAATTGCAATTACTATCAGTTCAGTGAGGTTATAACTTATGGAGTCATAGGAGTGCCATAAAAAAATAAATCTGGGTTAAAAAAAGACAAATAATTCTTTGTCCTTTTGCTTTTCTGTTATTGCTTTTGCTTAAAATATTAAGCTTTTTTAAAAACGTTATTTTACCATTAAAATGAATGGGAGCAAACTTCAAATCCTCTTCAACTTACTCTCCTTACTAGCTCTGCATACTTTAAGCTACAGAAACCATTCAACTATCAAAATGTTCAGCTTTTTAAGGACATGTATGCTATGATTTTTTTTAAAGTTTAAGCTTTTTTCAAATTGTTTAGAAAATGTCTTCAAATCCTCTTCAACTTTTTCTACTTTGAAAAGCAACTGCTTCAGCATACTTTCAGCTACAGACTCCATTTTAACTTTAAACAACTTTCAACTATTAAACTGTGATTCAGCTTTTTGAAATCTTTTACAGTTTTTGATAAATCACAGTTTTAGTTTTATGCTTTTTTCAGTCCTTTTCTGAGTTTATAATGAGTGTGTGTGGGGGGGAATGTTCAGAGCTAGAGTGGGTGACATCATCACCTAGAGTGGAAGGCAGTTGTAAAATCGTCTTTAAAAATTCTGTTAAACTTGCTCTCGTTTCCACAATTGTCACTCTTCATACATTATTTCATATCAGGATGTAGGCAAACTTGTCCTGGTTAAGATCATGTAACTATTTAAGCCATAGGACATACAGTTTTTGAACTGTCTGCCTCCAAGCATCAGAAAATCCTTCAACTGGCTCATTGACTGTAATGATATTTTGGCTCCTACAGTACAGGCAAAACACAAAGACGAGGACTTTTAAAACTGTGATTTCTCTGTCATTTTTAACGTTATCCACGCAAATTATGCATCTACGTGTTCAGAAATGCCTTCTGGTGCTGACAGTGAGTCATTTCACCGATACTACCAACAGTTTTTGAATGATGGTGACTTTCCTGAGTGAAACTTTTACAGGTGTCTCTCTCTCTGTCTCAATGACTGAGCACTCTGAGGCACCAGATAGTTACATGCACAGCTGATGTTGATTAGCTGATTAAACATCAATCAGTTTGTTCCTCTGTTCTGATTGGTGGACTGATGTTGAGCTAGTTTTGGCAGTTGTAACCTCTGTGCTTTTTAACTGTTAATTAATTCAAACCTTCCTCTCTCTCTCTCTCTCTCACACACACACACACACACACACACACACACACACACACACACACACACACACAGAGTAATACACTACATACACAAACACACACACACACAGTAATACACTAACACATACAGATACTAGCACGCACAAATACACACACAAACTGTATTCACGCTGATTCAGCATTCAGACTATTGCTCTATATACTTTTTCTTCTTCCGTACGTTTTTCAGTCGACTACTACGTCTGCATACTTTCAGCTAAAGCACATAATCTTTGTAAGAAATTTCAAAACTGAGGACAAATGATAATAATAAATACATGATGCAAACAGTGTCAAAAATAACTTAAAAGTGTTATTCTTAATTGAAATAGCCAGTATATGTCATCAGCTAACGTTAGTTAGCTAACAGTGTGACGCACGGACTTCTGGATTTGCCGCTAACATAAGCTAATAGTAAGCTAGTGTAAGCTAGTGTCTACCTGAAACTCTGCCCACAATGATTTTGTGACTAAATACAAGTATGAGAAACGTAACACAAGGCTTAAACTGCCATTAGGATTGAGAAAAGAAATTATATATACATTTTAGCGCTTGATTATATTTGGAACTTCCAGCTACTGCCGCACTCGAGCTAGCCAAATATGACAGTTAGCTAGCTTAATGCTACACATGAACATGGCATTGGATTTAGATTTGGTATTTGGTACATGAACCAGAAAACACCCTGAGATACATGTTACAGTAGCAACACTGTGGGCAGTACAGCTTCTGGCTTAACGAAGCATAGAAAAGCACTGATTATAATACAGCGATTCCTGTGTATGGAGCAATCCCCTGTGCCCCTTCCTAGTGTCTGCATGTCTGTGTTGTATCCTCCAGGCATGGCTGTCTACCAGCAGCCAACCCAGGTGGTGTCAGTGACCCGCACCTCCCAAAGCCCAGGGACATGGAGCACCGGCCTCTGCGATTGCTGCAGTGATATGGGCACATGTAAGTCAACCCAACAAACCCTACAAACGTCACTGATGTTGCTCAACAATTTGTGTCATTCATCATCACAGACTAAATGTATTAATAATGTATATAATGTAGAGGTAATATTGTCATTGTTGCGTGAAATGTAAACATTTCAACCGCTGTGCAACTATACTCAGTGATCTAGTAACTGATCTGTTTGAAATCTTGACAAAACAAACTCAACAGATCTTGCAGATTTGCTCAAATGGCTGACTAACAACTTTCTATACTGAAACAGTGTCTGAAGTGAAGATAAGACCACCACAACCAGAAACTGTTCTTATCTTAATCTTAACTATCTGTTAAGAAAGCAATCTCACTGTAAGGTTCGTTGCTTCAGAGCTTTCGATCATTTCACACAGTCTTCACCAGCAGTTGAAGTTTGCCTAATGCAGATGTTTATATTTACATTTTTCTGAGCACTTTAAGGACTTCTTGTCCATAAAAGGCTCAAAGTTCATTCTTGATGTTGGAAACTATTTAGGAAAAAACTAAGTTGAAGACTGTTGAAAACCTTAACTATGTTGGCTGGTAATTAATTAATGGTACAAAATACTGATTTAAAAGAAAAGAATGATTCATTTCCCACAAAGCAGTATCGATAGACATTGTCTTCTTTACATAATCAATACACAACCTATATCTATTTATTTTAATCAAATGTCAATCAAATCTACGTTTGCTTTATGATCAGAAAGTAAGTGCATTCATGCACAAAGAACATAAAGAGGAAGAAGGTCATCTTGCTCTGTTCATGCATGTAACTAGGATTGTTATTGCAAGAGAGAGAGAGAGAGCATTTCCGTACCAGGAGCGCCCCTGACACAGGAGGGTAGGAGAAGTACAGGCAGGCAGGTGTAATGGTGCACAATCCGTGTCCCTAAATCATAGCAATCAGAGAGCTCTGCATCTGATTATTGACCAATCAGAGACATCCTAAACCATTAGGAGGAGCTTAGTATGGGAGGGGGCTGTGAGGTTTTAAAGATGATGCCGGGAGAAATAATGTTGTTCTTCATTTATAATCCAGACCCTTTGTATTCCAGATCTGTATTGAACTGTCTGCAATCTGGAGAAAAAAGCACTTTATACTAAAGAAGTAAAGTTTCGTTCTTCTGTACCTCAGTGTTCGCTTCCTACGAACCCAATAGTGGTTATTTAGTTAAAGTTATAGAAGGATGGGGATGGGGGATGCATGTCCCTCTCACCTAACACATTCCTTTATATTATGTCTCAGTAAAGTCATATATTCTTCTTTTTTCCTCTTCTGTCCTCAAGGTTGCTGTGGTCTTTGGTGCTTCCCTTGCATGCAGTGTCAGGCGGCTTCTTACCACGGCTGGTGCTGCTGCATGCCAATCTTTGACGTCTGTTGTGTGGTGTCCTGCAAACTCCGCTCCGAGATTAGAGAGCGTCATGACATCCCCGTAAGGCTGACTTGGGGAGGGAGGGGGATATACGTGGGGGGAGCACGTTTAAAGTGTTGGCTAGGGCTGGCTAAAAAAATCCTTTTTCCGATGAATGATTAATTATTAATAATTGAATATATTCATTGTTTTGATTATAAAACAGTGTGTTATTCCACTACTTACTTGTGGAATTAGAAGAAATTAAAGTTCACAGCATAAATTCTGGAAGGGATTTATGCTGTATTGGTATTTATCTGATGTAATAAAATCATTAAACTTTCTGATACTATATGACAAAATGTAGATAATTTAGGATTTTTTAATTTAGGTGACACGACCGTCTTGGTTCAACATATAAGTACTAAGAGGGTGGTAGTTTAATAATTCCAGTTGAGTAAATGTAGCGACATGTAAATGCAATTTCCTGTATTGGACATCCGGTAACAAAAGCTGTAGCTGCGGTTCCACTGGGCCAATAAGTTCACTTTTAAATGTTGGAGTACAGTTATGAGATGCAACACTTCCTCAATTTTCTCTGCCTGAATAATGTACTGTGTGCACATTGTAGCCCACAATTAGACAGTTTTCATTTTCATAGTTTTCTTACAGATTTCTGTGTAAAATGCATATAATAGACTCATTTAAGTGAATAAATCACTTTTATTGGACAAGCAGGTTCTTTTTCCATAAAACTAAGCAAAAGACGAAAACATGAGAAGATGAAATTGTCATGAAGTAGAAGAAAAATTGTAATCTCCAATAAATAGCCCAAAAGCGATGCAACACATTATTGTGCCACAATATTTCACTATACCCCCAGCCACAACTGTTATAGTTATATAGATGTAACTGTCCATAATCTCATTTTTCTTTATAATTATAAACTCATTATTCTGTTGTGGGAAGAAAGAAACTGAGGAGTTACATATTACGCTCACTGTCCACAAAGTTCGAAATGTATCTTTGGCCCATTCTGCTGTTCATTAAAACATTTGGGTTAATACAACATGTACAGTATATCAGGGAGTTGGTTCCTAGGTGCCAAATATAGGACATAGGAAGGAATGGAAGTTTATTCAAATACCCTCTGAACTAATCTATTGTTGTCGACTGACCACTGCAGCAGCTTGTAGTGACGAACCCACAGACATTTTTCACCTGACCGTGACTGCTTTGGCTCACTCTCAATGCTTTCATCAGCCTTGTTTCCTTGTTTTTATCAAAAATTCCCTGTACACTGCTTCCCCAGCAGCAAACGGCAGACAGGCACAGTTAGCAACTAGCTGGGGAACATAGTGGAACATTTAGCAGCTAAAGAGACAGATATTTTTCTCATGGAGACCAAAACAGAGCTAAAAGGAGACTATTGACATTCACCAGTTGGACACAAAGATGACTTCAAATGAATGCTAATGTGGCTCTGTATCTGTCTGTTGTGTTTACTGCTTGTTTCCGCCCTCCTAGTGGTAAAAACAATTCAATTAAATGCTTTAAATCCACTCGACTGCAGCCAGGCTCTTTTACATCACAGCCAAATTAAAATGTGGTGACTCCAAATTTTACTGTAATATTTTCAGTAGGCTTATAAATATTCTTAGTAAATAAGTCTCCATAGTTATGAGACTGTATGTTTCAGATGGTTGGATTTATCCCTTCTCTCTCTGTCTTATTCCTCCTGCAGGGCTCGTGCTGTGACGACTGCTGCAAGTTGTTGTGGTGTTACCAGTGTGTCTGGTGCCAGATGCATCGTGAGCTGAAGATCAGGCGCAGCCGGATGGCCACCAACTCAGTGGTCACCACGCAGGTCATCAGGGGATAGGACGTAACCGTTTTGGTTGTGGGCTGAGAGCATATGCATGTTTCTTGTTCTTCTTCTTGTTTGAACGATAGAAAGGTTAGTTCTGTGTGAACTGTGATCAGCATGAGGTGGAAGCCAAAGATGTAGACTTAAACATCTGTATACTTACGCACAACATCACATGTCTACCAACTTTTATCACTTAGCATTGAGACTCTATAAATAGTAGAGCAGTGATCTGCGTTTGTAATGCCTAGACTTTGCTATTTTGTATAATTAATCTTGCTGTTCAAAGCCTGTTAGAGCTAGATGTTTTGAGCTGTATGTTAGCATGTTGGACGTTCTCAGGTCCTCAGGTTTATTACTCTGGCCAATAAACTTTTGCTATTTCATTAACAAGCTACTCTCGCTTTTGGATTCCTCATGTGAGTGGAGTTTAACCTGTGTTGAAAAAAAACAGTGATTATACACATATAATATGGTATATTATCTTAAAAGACCAATGACCAGTAATACATGTTCAACCTTGATGTATCTTAGACTTTGAATGTTCTTTGATGACACAAGAACCGCAACAAAATCAGCTAAAACTCTCCAGTTGAGTTTCTTTTTACTGAGTCTGTATCACAAACATTTTACAGTTTGTCACTTCTTTCTTTTCTCATGATGTGAAAGTTGGAAAAAATGTTTTCAATACATGAAAAGCGAATGGTTAGGTTGTAACTGACAATAACTTTTGACACCTGTGTTCACACCACAGGACAGATAACGAAACTGTTTGAGATATTGTATTAACAGTGTCTACAGACTGCAACATGTGAGCGCAAAATCATGATTAACAGGTTCAGTTTGCACTCTGTTTGAGAGAACCAGATTCACAAGAACTTTAATGGTTGATTTAATTAGCTGCAAAGTAAAAAAAAAATCTATTTGTCAGTGACGGTGCACAGTATTTATACATTGCTGCTAATGAGTGGGGTGATCTATAGTTGTTGCATGATTATATAATTCAATAAATGAATTAATTTAGACTCAAACATACTAAAAAGGTAAAGGGAGTGATGTCAACTAATCCGTTAAAGAATGATGCTTTGGCACCTCAGAAATAGGTGCATAGATAAAGGATTTACTAGGGACAGTTACACAAAGTATATTTAAAACCCACATGGAAAAAGACTTAAACACTGAAATACTTTCTTTGCAGTCAAAATATATATTAAATATAGTAAGAGAGACTGGAACACTTTGATATGTGAGTTTTTAAGATAAACGAAACTCTAGTTTTAAAGCAGCTAATAGGAATTGCAGGTTGTTGGTTAATATTCAGAGTTATGGGAAAAAGTCTTCAAATGTGTAATATATGAAACAAAAAGAGAACTGACAAAGAGGAACAGAGGTCACAAGTGTTGAAACAAGCAAACAGGAATGTTGCGGATGTATAGTAATTGGGCTTTTACAAGTAGTAGGCATGTTCCCTAATATTATCAGCCTGTGTAGTGTTTACAGTGGTGAGTTATTCATCTCAAAGTTAAAGAAGTCTCTCTTTGCGATTTGTGAATTTGACGTAAAGGGAATAGGCCTTTGTCCAAAGTCCTGTTTTATATAACACGACTGAGAATCTACAGCTGCTATGTGAGGCTGCTATGAACATGCTGATGTTTAGCAGGTATAATGTTTAGCATCTTAGTTCAGCATCCTAGCATGCTAACATTTGTCATTAGTTTTGGAAGTATTTGTTAATAAACCAAAATATTGACCTCATGGTAGCGCTAGATGAATGTCAGGGGGATCACCAAAGTTATTACAATTCGTCCTGAAGGAAACAGGAATGTGCTTGGCCAGATTTCATGGCAATCCATCCAATAGTTGTTGAGAGATTTCAGTCTGGAGTCTGGCCACCTCAGGGATACATATTGAGCCCACTGTCCCTTCACATACCTTTTACACCATCTAACATTTGTAGATGAAACGACACAGATTTGCTATTTGATCAAAACCAGCAAAAACTGGGGCGGTGTGCAACCTTGTGGCGTGGTCCAAAGACCACATCCTGACCGTCAACATTAAGAGAAGCAAAAAAACAATCTAGATTTCAGGAAATGACACTAAAGTGAAAGTTGTCATCTAAATGAATGTGAATCTCCGTGTGTGAGCAATATATTCTGAAGTTGTGCAATGCAATCATTCCCCTTTTTATGCTGAGTCCAAAGGTACAACATTACAACTCTTACAACAGACAATTTTTAAGATGTATTATTGATTATCATACTTTATCTTGTTTATTGGCTCTTAAAATGTTTATTATTTTTAGCCATGCTAACAGCATAGCTCTAAGGATGGCAATGTTGGTTGGTCTACCACTTTGGCCCAGACTCAAGAACTGAGAGAAAAGGGGAACATTTTTCTTTGACAAACTGCAGACACTGTGGTGCTAGACTGTTTGGGACTTGTGATTTTGGCTGAAATTATCCTCCTACTCAAACAAAACACTTCATAGGCGAGAGTGTCTTGTTTACACTGAAACGGAAAAGAACATTTCCTGTTTCCTGTTTATTACAAATGAATGTAATGTAATAGTTTGTTGGTGCACGTTTGGGGGCTTCTGCACAAATTAGGGCTAGGATGCACAAATTAGGGCTAGGATGCACAAATTAGGGCTAGGATGCACAAATTAGGGCTAGGATGCTGTTAAATTGCCATACCTAAATACATTAATAGTAATTTTTTAAATATTAGATTGTGAACACTCAGCCTTGGCACAAATGACAATGTTGTACATGAAGCTGAGAACAAGTGAAATTGACAGCGTATTCTGGTAGTTTTAACCACGTACTTTAACACTTGAATCTAGATGCCACAAACTGCTACTCCCACATAGCTGCGTAGAAACATACAAGACTTAATGCTAAAAAAATTGATTTAATCTGTATCCCTGACATTTCTCTTACATGTATATCTTTAAACACTTGCACTGTTCAACCGCTGACAGAGCTATTAATCATTTTGCAGTAATTCATTAGTGATTGCAAACTTTGTAGGTCTTTGTTGACTAAAGATCACATGTCATGAGCCGCAGTGCAGTGACAAAAGCTGTGCACTTCAGCAGGTATCGCTTTCATTGTATTCTCCTTAAATTGGCTTTATGGTGGATGTGGTTTGTTCAACTGGGACATTTGAAGTACAAGCACTTCCTTTAAAGTGACATATAAATGTACAAATATAGGTTACTCACCAATAAACTCAGAGGTAAACGCTTAATTTTACTTGTCTGTAATTCCAGAATAGTTTCCGAGAAGTTTCCTGGGAAGAGCATGTTGTTGTAATTATAGGCGAAATAGACACGGTGTATTGCAGTCTTCAGTACACAGCAGGTACATTTTTCTATAGGCAAGAATAAAATTCACTAGTTTTGAAGGAGTGCTTATCACAGGCCTTGATCAACTTTACAACCTTTGAGGTTGTTATAATGCGTTGGCAGGGCCAAGTGGCCTTGAGCTCAGCAAACCCCGTATTCCTTTCCCTCTAGTATACAATTTCAGTTTCCTTTGCCTGGAAACGTTTGGATAAAGGAGAAAGTGGGTCGGAGACACAGCTATGTGAGGAGGTGTGTGTGTGTGTGTGTGTGTGTGTGTGTGAATGAGAGAAAGGCAGAGGGAAGTGTGTAAGTGGAGAAGCCACGCACACACCTTTTGTAGTAGTCAGTTACAAATGATGATGAAATTTAAAACTGATTCATAATGTAGATTGGATTTTTTTTTAAAGCTTACTCAAAAGGCGCCCCCTGCAGGAGGCACAATCTGGTCATAATAATGTCACCTTCAAGTGCTCTCAGAAATATTGTATTTCTGTACACTACCTGCCCTGCACCAGACAGGAAACAGACAAAGTTAGCAATTAGCTGGTGAACATATTGGAGCATTTAGCAGCAAAGGAGCCACATATTTCTATTAGGAGTTGGTAGACACCAAAAACATCTAAAGGGAGAGTGAATATTGGACACAAACATGATTCCAAATGAATGGTAATGTTGCTCCGTAACTGCTGAATGTGTAAATAAGCACCTTTTGGGCAATGTTGTGTTTGTTTCTGCTGCCCCCAAGTGATGAATTTAATGTTTAAAGCACCGTCCATCATCCAAATGTAAACCAAAGGTTAGAACCACCACCAAAAATACCAACACAAGACTGGAGTGTGGTGGCACTCCCAGACTGACAGATCTTTAAATCGAAAATAAGACAAATCTTAAATCTAAGTTACCAGTTTGCTTTCAGGTTTGATCACATCAGTAATGTAAAATGACATAAAATGCAGCTTTGTATCACAAGATCTTCAAATATGTGAACAGATCTCAGATTTATGTGGTCAAAAACACTGAAACAATGCTGTATAAACACTCTTAAAAAGAGTGTCAGCACATACATATTGCTTCATGACACCACAAACCACAACCAGCTGTGGCAACGGGTTGCTACTACTGTTTGAATGCTCCTCCAGGAAACATCTGAGAGCCTCCACGGTGGTGTGGCGGAGTTACATTCATCGTGAACTGTATCAATAACAACCACATGTACCAGCATCTGTTTGACTGTAGAGGGCAGCGTTGGACCATAAAAAGAGGCTCTTAGTTCCATTTAACAATGACAATGTTTAATGGACACATTAATGTTGAATAAATCGCCATATACAGCCAATAATATAATTTAGGGCTGCTAGTATATTTATTTTTGCTTAATGCTTCTCACAACTGTCATTTTATTGCTTAATATAACACTTACAGGTTCACCTAGTACTATTAACTGGATTTCCACATATTGATATTGTATGCTATGCTATATTCTATTTATATTAGCTTTTAAATTAAATATTTAGCCACAAGCTTCTCATTACTCACTATGTGAACTGCACCAGCTGCAGTAGCTCCTAGTAAATGTTATTAACTGAGACTGATTGTTACTCTACTGTTGAGTATTCCACGCTGTCTTTAGTTACAATTAAACTCTGACTATAACATTTAGATATGCTTTATGTTTATCACTAGATGTATGTATATTTTTAAAACTTCTAAACTGACAATGACTCATGAAAACTACATCCTGATCATTATGTGGGCTGTGGTCAAAATGAAAATGTGGTATAGTAATAAAGCAAACCGTTAACAGTTAAAGTTGAAAAAACCCTCATCATTTAGTAAATACTCTGCAGCCAGACACATTTAGAGGAAGTGAAGTGCAGCTGTGGGAATACTAGATTTAAAAGTCAGGTAACTGACACATTTATTTATATAGCACATTTCACACGCATGTGTTTAGCTTGGATTTGAAAGTAGTCAGCATTGTTGAAAAGTCTTCTGGCAATTTGTTCCACATTTGAGCAGCATAGAAACAAAAGGCGGCTTCACCACATTAAACTTTGACTCTGGGAACAGCCAGTAATCCAGAACCAGCCGACCTGAGAGGTCTGCAAAGGTTGGTACCGGGTCAGGAGATCTGATACGTATCTTGGACTAAAACCGTTCAGCGATTTGTGGACAAGCAACTGAATTTTGAAGTTGATTATGTGAGAAACGGTTTGTCTTTTACCCGGTTTCCGACACAGACAGGAAGCTGTATTTTCCCCTTTTGTGCATCCTCAACAGAAAGAGGAAGTTTTCTGTCGCCGGCTGAGTGTGTTCACATGCTGTGTCTCCAGAGCTCAGCGCTGCGCTGTGAGGGGAAGACCTCTGAGCTCCGATGGACGTCTACCAGGAGGCTGTGTGTTATCTGGAGTCACAGGATGTACCAGGTGAGGGAGGGAGACACTGTTTTGTTATGTTAAGAAAGTTAATTTATAAAACATTATTCTCTTTGGAGGAAAACACAACCATGTAGAATTCAGCATTAGATGATTTAAATGTCTGAAAAGTGTGATTTACTCATTTTGTTAGTTGAAAATACACTAAGAACAACACTAATGGTTACACGTTTGAGAGGGAAGCAGATATGGGAACTTCTTTGATGCTACTCGATTACTCCCACATACTACTACATACTATGTATTGTGTGTGTTTGTGTGTCAGTTGTAGTTGAAACAGAGACTGATGTCCTGGAGGAGGATGTGTTCCAGGAAGAGGCAGTGTCTTGTTTTATCTCTCCTCTCCTCTCTGAGAGTGTCGACTTCCCGGACACCCCTGTGAGTCTGCATTCCTTCACATTACAGATGAAAACAAAACAAAAAAATAAATGCTGTCTCACTCGGTGGACTTTCTGTCATTTTCAAGTAATGTTAAAAATGTAGGTTATCTGGTGCCATGGTTGTTCACTGTGAAGTATCTTGGCAACTTAGATAAAAAGATCTTATAAATGAAAACACGGGAATACAAAACTTTAAGTGAAGATGCACCCTTAAACATTTCAGTATTATAAAAAAGCTATTAGCAAGTTCTCCCATCTATCGGCTTTCCATCTACCTATATTTCAGTGAATTTTGAAGAATACCACATAGTACAAAAAACAAGGTGTGAAGCCACATATGCTCCACTTCACACTTTATTATATCATAAAATGTTTTTCAGAAAAGACAGGAAATAAAACTGAAAACTTGTGTGTTATTGACATTGGCTTAACTTCTCACAGACTCACTTCTGCATGTGAAATGATAATAATAATTGCCTTTATATTTTGTTGTGACTTTATTAGGCCCCAATATGGAGAAAAAACTTTGTAGAAGTATACACTTCTGCTTTCATTGATGGAGGCAGCAAAATACAGAAGTGACCATAAAACAGTTTGCAGCAAATAGGAAATATGTATTGTTTTATATGTTTTATGGTCTATGCATATAGCAAATATACAGGATATAACATTTGGTTGCCAAAAGGTCATTCACAGACAAAGAAATACCCCAATAACATGTCTACGTAATGTAACCATTGCACCATTTGCAGCCTCAACAGCTGAGTGAATTGCCATGACGCTGATTCTGAGGCTGACTTTAGTGTATTTCGACGTGTTGTTGAATGTTTGTGACCCAGACGTTCTGCAGACCGGAGGAAATGTTGGAGAGGAGGCTGGTGGTCCTGAAAGGCATCCTGGAAAGTGAGGAGGTTTATCTCAGAGAGCTGGAGGCCCTGCTCATGGTAAAACACACACACACACACACACACACACACACACACACACGTCCTCATCTCTTATTTTAGCATAAAAACTTAGAGGCTTGGATGTCAACTTGTGTTGTTCTTGGGCTAAACCATATTGAAAAACTGAATGGTTATTATTACTGTTGCAACTTCCCCTTTTCTGTTTCTGTTCACATAAAAATTAGACATACATTTTTAAATTAGCCTAAATGTAGGAAAGGAAGCAGCAAGTAACCCTTATTTTGAGTCAAACTTTCTCTCCAAAGACAGTTCCTTACTTTATACAAACTTTCAGGAGGCGATTCCTTTGTTTTGTGTGTGTTTACTGTATCTGAGTATGAGCAGCAGTCACGTGCATGGCCTTTTCTTAGCATTGTGTCTTAGAATACAAGTGCAGCAGTCACATCCAATGTCCATTGTTCTGCTTCCTCCTTAAACCACAAATGGTTCCCCATCAGAAATGAGGTATGAAGATAATATGAAGCCACAGCCGGTTAGCTTAGCTTAACATAAAGACTGTAAACACGGGGAAACAGCTGACAAAATCCACATACATGCACCTGCAAATTGATCAGCGCTGGGTTGACTCCTGCCTTCAATCTGTTCCTACTCCTGGTAAGAGTCGAAATAGACAGGCAGGAAGTGATGGAGCAATAACGAGCGTCTGGGTGCTTTGTTTCTTCTTTCTTCTTTCTTTTTTCTGTTCTATATACAAGCAACAGCAAACCCCTGTTTCCTCATTCTCACATGTTGTGACTCATTTAACAAAAAAGCTAAACAAAAAAACGTGGATGTGAGAAATGACTCAGAAAGTTGATGTTTTGTCTGGGAATGCTGCGTTTTTGTCTGTTTTCGTTTCATGCAAACATGCTGTATATATGCTCGCTGTTACTTAGCAGTGGTTTGACTGTATGTGTCAAAGTTTAGAGGCTGGGTAGGAAACGAGAACTGTGAACTCGAATCAGTTGGTTCACACATTCTTCTTATTCTCACCTCACCACTCCTTTATTTTTTTTTATCTCCACACACCAGCTTGTTCTTCTCACCCACACTGGTTGACCTTTAGCCTTTCTGCTTGTACAGCTCAATGATTTGACTTCTTTTATTTTCCTCTAGCCCATGAAGGCTCTGTGGGCCTCAGCCGGGACCTCCCAGCCGGTTCTGTCCAATCGACAGGTCCAGACTGTTTTCTACCAGGTGCCTGAGCTCAGAGACCTGCACCAAAGCTTCTACTCTGGCCTAAAGGCCCGGCTGAGCACACACTGCCAGACTGAGCCCGGCCCTGGTGAGGAGAAAGAGATGAACTACACAGGCTTTGAGCTGATGGTGGGGGACCTGTTTCTGAAAATGGTAAGTTCTCCATTATGTCAAGACTAACTGCGTTTTTTTAGTGCTAGTATCCTGGGTCATGCTCCTGGAAAAGAAGGTTTCCCACGTGGGTCAGTGACACAAAGAAAAAGCCATTCAATGCAGAAAAGTGACAAAAAGCTATGACATAAGCTTTTTGACAACGACGTAACTATCACGTTACTTCATCCTTTTTTAAATTTATTTAGACACGCCATCATTAACTTCTTCTTTTTTTCCCCATTTCTTAAGCACCTTTAAAGCTGCACCAATCAATATTTTTATGTTAACAATGGATCAAATGATCATATCATATGCTCTACGGAGCCTTTTAGTGTCTTTCAGCTCATTGTTTTGGTTTTACGGACTACAGCTTTACTGTTTTGGTTCACTCTCACCGCTGTTGTTGATGCAGCAGCAGATTTAGGCAAAAACAGACCTGATAAACCCACTGTGCTCTATCTGTCCAGCGCCAAACAACAGACGGACACAGTTAGCGACTAGCTGGTGAACACAGCGGAGCATTTAGCAGCTAAAGGGACAAATATTTCCCTCAGGTGTTGGTGGAGACCAAAACAGATCTAATATTAGAGTGAATAATGGACATTGCATTCATCAGTAGCCAGAAACACAACTCAGAATTAATGTTCATGTTCACCACAGCAACTTTATGTAGTCATATTATGTCATCGTTGTGTTTAAAGTTTGTTCCATTGCCCCAAGTAGCCAAAAGATCAATTAATATTGCTTTAGCTTCCAATTTCCCACTTTTATTTTCACTTAATCAGATTTAAGGTTGGAAAAATCTTTTTATTCAACACTGTGTAACAATATCACATATTATGTATCAGCTCTTCATTGAAGTTATATAATACATTGAGTGAAATATTCAGAGTCCATGTGTTTTGTGCATCGTTTTATACTTTTATCCCAATAACTCAGCCTGAGATATTTGGTATTTTTGTCATCTTTCAGATCTTCACTAGAATTTGAAAAAGGTTTGCCTGCAGCAGAGCATGAGTTTGTTAAGACTTTTTAACAAATACATTTGTGCACAAACTAATTACAATTATTTGCTTTTCTGCATTAAACAGCTCCTCTCCTTTTTTCTTTTCTTTCAGTTTAATCTGTTTATGACATCTTATTATTTTCATGCAGTTTATGCTTTGTTTTATATTCAGGGTTTGTGAAAATGCTTAATTTTAACCGTTATATTTTCAAGGTTAAGAATATGCTTGAATTCGAATATATGCTCCTTGAAAAATGCTTGATTTTTCAACATAGTCTGGTGTTTAATCCACACAGTCACTCATGTAAACCAACATCTGAAATATAATGATCACGTCATCATATTTGTTTATTGTCTCCTGGCATTTATGGTAACAATTTAAGGCTTTGAGAGAGAAATTTTTGGTTTGGGCACCTTGAAAGTGCTTTTTTGTCCTCACACATCCATATCCCATACTCTACTAAATCACTTTTTTGTGTATTGTGTACATTAGTACAAGTATATATTGTTTTATATGAATAAAACCAAACCAAAATTTCAAAGCATAGATTCTGACTTGTCGCAGCAGGTGAAGCCCATGTGTAGTTAATGACACTAACGAGAGCCAGCACAGCTTGAAACTGGTGCATGCAGCATGATTCCTCCATGGTCAGGGTGAATGCATGTTTCTTTAAGACACACCTGGCTGCCCTAATGACAGCCTATAAAACACCTGTGCTTGGATAGCAATCTTGATCGATCTCTACATGAGTGTGTGTGACTGTGTGTGTGTGTGAGCGCATGTTTCTTGTGGGTGTGAGGCGATAATGTGTGTTGGGGAAACGGTGAAAGTTGGTTCATACACCTGCTAAAGCTGGCTATGTTTCTCAGCCTGGGGAAAAGTTGTGTTTAAACACCCAAGTGCCTGTAGTGGCACAATATCCTGGAACAAAGCCGTGACAACATGCACATTGTGGAGACAGAAGCACCCAGTGTTTTGAATCTAAACCTTCAGAGTATGGTCTGAACAGAGTCTGTGCCAGGATTTTAAAAATGCTTAAGTCAGCAGTCCAAATCCCCCTCAGAAATCTTTAACTTGGCACTAAAACTCATTTATTTTTCACATATTCATGTAACTGATCACATCTTTTACTAACTTGTGTTTATCTTGTGCCATGTTGATCTAAAAATGTTGAAAATGATTCACCACCAGTCAGAAATTTCATAGTTTTGCCTAAAAAGGCATTTGAAGATCTTTACTCTGAAGAATCAGCCTTAAATAAAAAACCCACCACTTGTCTGTAACTGTAGTGTGTGTAAACTCTTAGTACATCAAAATCCTCCATATTCCCAGAAACTGTAATGAGGACATGATCAGTGTCCACCCACAAAGATGGCTTACGAACCTGTGTCTGTGAGCACTTTCGCTGAGTCACACACACGTCGTGGGTTGTTTTTTGAAGCGACAGTTGACATTTGTGTGATTTATAGTAGGAATGGAGAAATTAAAGCACTGAATTACACCTGTCCAGTTACAGGATGTGTCTGTATGCACGAAAACTATTCCGTGGAAAGAAATGGTGACAATCCACAAACATGCACCAAAACACCAAGACAAATTCCTTGTACGTGAAAACCTACTTCTGATGTATTACCTCACCACGTCCTGGAGATTCCCTGTTCTTACTACGTAATTTTACTACAGCTCTTACATACAGTATATACTGTATATGTACGTATTGACTTACGGCCTACAAAGTGTAGTTTAGTATGTAACTTTGGAGATGTCTTGTTTATATTTTGATGACGAAATTATTCTTAAAATGTTGAATTTAAAACAAGTTTTCTCCACAATGGATACACATGGATTTCTTAGTTTTCAATGTAATTTGACCCCACACACCTGCACATGTGCTTTCAGTTATTTTGGCTGATTAAACCTCTGCTCAGGTCAAAGCTGGGTGGAACGATACTATCGTTAAGTTAAGCTCACCAAATGACACTAATGTACTAATCAGAATGAAAGAAAGGAGTAAGTTGTCTTGCACTAAAAGCTGCAACAAAACTAGCAGGAGAGGGAGGGAGCACAGTTTGCTCAGAGAAGAGGCCTTTATAAAATATAAAATAAGTGAAAACACCAGTGAGTTTGGATAAATCTCTCTAATCTCGTTAGCATCAGAACACTCCTGTTTGACTTTCCCCTTTCACGGCAGCCATTGTGACTTGTCGCAGCAGAAAAAGCACAGGTGGAACTAATAACACTAACAAAGGCTTGGTTCCTGCAGCTACTGCAATGCAGCACAGCAATTAACAATGTTATTACTTTGTCACAACTTCTGCTGTGAAAAATGTCTGTTTGATGGGAACCACTGACATGGGGAATAAATTATACAAACGTTAAAGTTTTGTGACTAAAATGAACAGGTTGCCTAACATTAATATTTCATCATTTTGTAAGAGATAGCGTTCAGTTTGTTGCATGGCAGATATCTTGTTTTGAAAAGACATTTTTCAGTTTTGGTTATCACCGAATTTGGATAGTTCATTCATCCATCCATCCGTTATTTTGCCTTTGCAGGTGAACCAGATCGGTCTGTATGGCGGTTTCATTGGAAACTACGAGGACGCTGTTGAAGTTGTTCGCAAGTGCATACACTCGGACCCTCGCTTCCGAACCCTGGCCCAGGTACTACAAACTCTGCGCTACCACAGGAGTGCCCACTGTAGCCCTTTTTTATCCTCACCAGTCTGACTTTATGTTTCGCTTCTCCAGAGCATGATGTCCAACAACGGCTCAGACAAAACTCGCACCAAATACACCTTTGAAGGTACATACTCTACATTAGTGTGTTTTTCAATAACTTGTTGGCTGACAATGTCTGATTGCCATCTTTGTTTTTACAGCTCTACTGTACAAGCCTTTGGACAGAGTGACCAAGACCACACTAGTGCTGCTTGTGAGATAATTTCATCAATGCCCGAACCTCCCACCTTCACCTCCTATAGCTGCTACTGTTGTTCTCTGATTGCGCTCGTCTTTCTTTTGCATTTGCATCAACAATTTCATGAATGAATCATTTTTCATGAAGCGTAATTGGAGCAACCTCTCTGTGATCTTGTAGGACCTCCTGAAGACGACACCAGAGGAGCACAGAGATTACACAGCCTTACAAGAAGCTCTGAGATTGTCCCGCAGCTTCCTGTCTGGTGTCAATGAGAGTTCACAGTGCAAACGAGAGGTCACGCTCAGTCATGGCATGGTGAGCCTTACGCTGCACACAATCTGGCCAAGATGTGCATGGGAAAGTGTTGAATTGCATGTGCGCCCGTCCTTGCTGAAGCCCACATTCGTGACAATATACAGTGTGTGTGTGTGTGTGTGTTACCCCAGAGGCGTCAGCTGATGCGTGACGGCTTTGTGGTGGACATGAGTGAGGGGGAACGCAGCCTGCGTCACCTCTTCCTTTACACCGACCTCCTGCTGTGCACCAGATTCAAACATGCAAGCAGAGGGTGAGTGTAGCAAGAGAAAGCGCCGGGGCTTGTGGGCAATGTGGTCTACATTTGTGACACTTTTTTTGAGTGAACTGTCTTTGTATTTGCTTTGCATTTCTTCCAGGAAGCAGGACCAGTACAGGTTCTGCTGGTATCTGCCTCTTGCTGGTCTCAAACTTCACTGGATTGCAGACCAGGAACGTTCACCAGACGCACACCTTCGCTTACACACCATCAGAACCAAGATGTACCAACTCCGACAGCAGCTACGGCAACACGCAGTATGTTTATGTGAAAGAGACACAAATGCAGAGAGAAGAGTTATGTCCGGTCTTTTTTCTTTAACAGACGATTGAAATATAAAAATGTGTTTGTGTGAAGAAGGGGTCCAGGGGCATGGCTTTGGCAGCTCGTACCAGGAAGAAACTGGAGCAAATGGAGCTGATGCTGCTCACACACTCCCCTTTTTACAGACTGGAAATGCACAGCCCCAGCGGCAAGGTACACACACACACACACACACACCCCTTAATATCGTCAGTACAGTTGTGCAGTCTTGATTAATGCCAGACTGAAATGAAATCTGTTTTGACTGCAGAGTCACACTCTCCGCTTCTCCTCCATGTATGAACTTGAAGAATGGAGAGAAGCCATTCACAAACTCACCACAGACAGTAAGTTCACAGCTTTTTGGCCAGTTTCATGCTGCAGAATACATACATTATTATCAGGGTTCCCACTGTCAGGAAATTCCTGGCAAAGTTATGAAATTATAAAAACCCTTTTCCAGGCCTGGAAATTGTTTGGAATTAACAGAATGTTTTGGTTATTGTTTAAAATCACAAAACATGTCTAAGGTTATGCGAAATATGTTCCTCGTATTACTAATTTAAAATCTAGTGCTGCGCTGCGTCACTAGTGTCACGTGATACATACTGGCGTATGCAGCTAGTTGGCAGCAGGAATGTCTGAAGTTAGCCAGCGCTAGCAGTTTGCTTATCCGTAAAAGCCTGGGAGGTGTGTGTTTAATCATGTTTGGCTTTCAAATGACAAATATAATACATGGCTCGAAAGAGGCAGACCCTACCCTGCACCCTACGATCGCTATATAGGCCTACCTATTTTAAACTACTTAAATAAAGTCGTGGAAACGGGGTGAAATAGTATGGAAAAAGTTTTGAAAATTCATTGGTAAAAATGTGTGGGAACCCTGTATATATGTATGTATTGCATTTAGCTGGACATTTAAGTTATAAATATATTGTGTTCGAAATAAAGTGACACAATTTTCCTGCAGCAGAATATTACTGGGTTGATTGTCCTTATTTAAAAAAAAATGATATAGTCTACTGTTCAAGTACACATCTCTAAGTAGGAAAGTGCCTGGAAAGTCTGCTATGCTAACTACCTCACCTAGCTTTCGTCTGTGAATTGTCAAATAAAAAGGAGCCTCACTTTGACTGTACTTAAATCAAATGTGGTGTTTTTTTTCTTTCTCTGTATTACTGTAGTTCTGTAAGCAGATTGGTGCCTATAATGCGCTGTGTTGTTTGTCAGACATTGAAACTGTCCCTCCAGACCTGCTCACCCTCACCAGTGCATGTGTGAAACTGAGAATGACCCAGCAGCCACCGCTACACAGCACAAACGCTGGTACGACCACCATCTCTGTCTTCTTTTTCTCACCACAGAATCACATCCTGTATCTGAAATACAATCCGCTGACACTGTGGGCGTTACCTTTTGATCTTTTAATGCTGGTGTCAAACCACTTTCTTCATGTCGCTCTTGTCTTGCTCAGTTTAACTTTTGTTGAGGACGATTAAATCCACTGAGCTTCGGGATATTTGTGTCTTTGTTTCTCAGCAGTAGAGGACGAGGAGTCGTTGTGTGGGACTCTGAGTGTGGCGATCCACTCTGCCTACGGCCTGCAGCAACCAGCCTGTATGTTTTTATATTTGACATTTTGTTAAATCACACTAAATAACCTTTTAAATAAAAAAAAAAATCACAATGATAGAAATCTAAATTTGCCTTTAATGGAAGAATAAAAAGCAGATCCTCTATCTGAATGATGAACTAGAGGTCATAGGGTCACTTTAATGTTTGCGTCACGTTCTTTTTCAGGTGTGTATGTGTGTGTGGAAGTGAATGGCTACAAGTTTTACGATGAACAAGCCCAGACACACTCTTCAGTCCACAGCCTCAACCCACATTGGGACCAGGTTAGAGTAAAGTTCTTTTATTGCAAAATGATTGAATGCATATTAGCTGTTAAACCTGAATAAAGGAAAACCTTTTTCAGTGAAAGTGGCTGCCTCCTTTTATGGTCACGTAGGCAGACGATTTATCAGCCGGTCCAGGGTGGTAAATGACTTCTTCATGTCTAGACGGCATCCGACGTGATGTCAGGCTTCAGTTCAGCTCGCAGAGGATTAAAAAGTCGGCGCTGTGGCCAGACCAGGCCGTGCTTTAAACATGATCAGTGGCAGTAAAATCTCCACTAAATCCAACTGGTAGCCAGGATCAAAAGGCTTAAAATAAGACATGAATGCTCCTGTTGTGGCTTTAGGACACTGCTGTCATTGTCAGTGTTAATACCACCTTCTTTCTGTCAAACAGGAGCTGTCTTTCCAGGTGGACGGGGCTCAGGACCTGAGGGTGCTCTGTGTGAGTCAGTCGGATGGACAGGATGATACTGTCCTGGGCAAAGCTTCTGTAAAGGTATGAAGACGGACTGAGCTTAAACTTCAGCTTTATTATCATCCTGAAAAAACTATTTCAGGGATCGTACAGTACAAGTCTTGAAAAATGCTTAATTTTAAGTTATGTTTTCAAGGTTAGGAATATACTTGAATATACTCCTTGAAAAATGCTTGATTTTCAACATAATCTGGTGTTTCATCGTCGACACAATCACTCATCTAAACCAAAAATATTTTAATATTTGAAATGAAACGATCCTGTCGTCATATTTGTTTGTTGTCTCCTGGCAATGATAGTAATAATTTTGATGTGATGGTAAAGGCTTCGAGAGTCTGGACATTTTTGGTTTAGGTACCTTGAAAGTGCTTGAATTTTACTCTTAAAAAGCTGTTTGAACCAGGCATTAAACACATACAGCACAGAGGTGTGACAATGAACTACAAAAATAAGGAGTTAAAGCATAAAAAGCAATATAAAATATATAAATCTGCATGTTGTATGTGTGTATTACCTGTACAAAGGTAGAGGTCAGGGGGGAAAACAGACTATTATCCTTTCACTAGATTCACATCCAAACCATTTTATTTTTAGATTCATAATACAAATCTCTGTGCTTTTCTAAACATCTGCATCATGTGTTTGTCCATCAGTTGGAATCTAAAACCCTGAATAAGCGATGGAGGAGACGGACTCTACACCTTGGCCAGGTGGAGGTGACTCTCTCCCTGAAGTACTGTCCCCACCCGCTTGAACCACCGAGCTCTGTAGCTCAACAACAGCCTGTCTTCTGTGTCCCCATTGAAACTGTGGCTCAGTAAGTCCCTGCCGGTCTTTGGAAAGTGTTTGCACTGATCCTGTCTGGGTGTCGGAAAGGCTTGAAACTGGAAGCTGCAGTTCAGTCCAGAGTTTTATTTCCCCTGTGTGCTGTTATTTTTGTACAGCTAGTTTCAGGAGGCACTTTGTTCTGTGGGAGAGGGAGCTGAAGAGAAGCAGAAGTGTGACAAGAGTAGAATCTGGAATGAAATGAGACATCTGATGTGTTTTTTATTTTAATACTTTCAATTCTCTGTCAGACAGGAGGGAGTACTGGTCCCCCATGTGGTGCGCTGCTGCGTGGAGGAGGTGGAGAGGAGAGGCATGGAGGAGGTGGGCATCTACAGGATTTCAGGAACCACCAGTGAAATCGGCACGCTCAAGACTGCGTTCAACACCAGTAAGAACGTTTTTCTGTGGGCATGTGCTGTTTATGTTGCGTGTAGCTCAGACTATTTCATTCCCTTAAACTGCTTGAAACAACAGTTGTAACACACACATCACACAACTCTTCTTCAACATACTTTGCTTTATTCCACAAACCTTTCCTTGACGGGGGGTGGCCCCATGAGTCGCTATTCTTTAGTAGGTTTTCACAGGTTTCAGCTTCAGGAAAAGTCTTGTTGTCTGGGGTTGTAAGACGTTTTAAATGTTTGTATCCAGTTTTTAATGTTTGTCCAGTCTACATCGTATAATATTATCTCAAGTTTGTACAAAATTGAGTCTACAGCCATGCTAGCAGCTCTGTGAGGGTGCACATCAACATGCTCACGATGATAATGCTAGCATGTTGATGATTAGCAGTTTACCATGCGAGTTTAGCCTGTAAACATGCTAACATTTAATTAGCACTTAACATGAATTACAACTTAGGGTGATGGGAATGTCATTAGTTTTGCAGGTATTTTTGTCATAAACCAAAGTATTGGACAAATGTTTTTCATAATTCATCCTCTGCGGACCATGAATGCACGTACAAAATTTCCTTTGCTGTCCATCCAATAGTATATATTTCATTCTGGACCAAAGTGGTAGACCATCGACCGACCGAAAGCCCAACATTGCCATTGAGCCCTTTGGCTAAAAAAAAGCCACAGTTTGGCTAAAAATGGCTCGTAGCTCAGAGACTTCCGTTTCTGTTCACTCACACTGGAAAAACAGCCATGCTGGATTTTTGGATGGCTGATGTTTGTTATGCATGCAAAATTGTTGGTATCACCACTGTAAAAACCCCACCTCTGACGTTGAAGTTACAGCACTATGCTGAGACATTTTTATTGTGCTTGTAAGGAAGGAAGTGTGTGTGTGCCAAAAGAAGTAATACTGATCATAGTCACCGTGTGTCTTCCCCGCTCAGATCTGCGTGAAGCGGTAACCAGGCTGAGAAGTGCTGAAGTGAACGCCGTCTCCGGCGTTCTCAAACTGTACTTCAGAGAGCTGCCTGAGCCTCTTATTCCCACTGAGCTGTTTCAGAGCCTGGCCAGGACACTGGGTAAGATGAACAACACGTGACAAACCACATCCTTGTTTATTTTTATTACGTTTTTAAAGTTTAAGGCACTGAACTTGTATGCATGTGTTTTCTCTCCCCTTTAGACATCCAGGACATAAACTCCCAGCTTGCCTCCATGTTGTCCCTGCTGCACTCCTGTCCTGACTCCAACCGCCACACCTTCCTGTACCTCCTGCACCACCTCCAACGGTCTGACAACATTCAGACCACAGCACACAACATAACAAACTCCTGACTTAATTATCTGCCAGGAAATGATGAGAGAGATTTCGTTTTTGTAAAATCCCACCAACTGCCGTTGGAAAATATAAAATATATCGTTTGTAAATTACAGTCTCGGTTGAGGTTTTGTAGTTGGATTACAGCAGATTTTAGCAGAAATCCCACTGAACTGTGTTTAATCATTTTTTCTCCAGGGTCTCAGAGAAGCAGGACATCAACAAGATGTCTCTGATGAACCTGGCTACAGTGTTCGGTCCGAGCCTCTTACGCCCCCCTGTGGTTGGACTGGGACATCACGGCCCCACCGTGGATATCACCCAGGAGGTGGTGGTACAGGTGGGAATAAAGCAGCGAAAAGTGCTGCTGAAAAAAATGTTTGGTTTTGCAACAGTTTAACACATTTCACAGTCATTAAACAGTTTTTAGCATAGATTTAGAAAAAACTGAGGTCATGAGAAATGTTGACACCAAAAGTCTCATTTTTAAAAATTACTTGAAGTTGTTTTATATTTTATTTATTCAGTTAAATGTGAAGTTTTTTTTACAACATGAACATTTTTAAGGAATAAAATTATGGTTGGGGAAACACAGTCCTTTTTCTGTTGACCAAAAACTAGTCAAAATTAAATATATTAAATGTAAAAAAACAAATACTGGAGTCAGTTATAAAGTTATAAAATATCCACCAATTAGTTTTTAATTGTAAACTCCCCCAGGTTGCTAAACCCCCCAAATTTCCTTTAAACAATACAGAGGGACATGATGACCACAGGTAGCTACAGCGCTGGACATAAATAAATTGTTTACAAATAATAATTACTTTTTTTAAATGAAACTCTTCAGATATATAGTAGGACAGATTTGTTTTGTTCAGTTAGGCTTTTGCTTTAAAATAAATTAACTATATTGAATAAAAGTAAATGTCTTTAATATGATAATGTTGTGTATTTTTGATGCCATAAGTATGAGAAAGTGGTTTCCATCTTTTAAACGATATCTCATTGTAGTGGAAACACTTCATATAATGTAAAATATATTATAATGAAAACATGTCAAATAATTCACTTTACTGGATAATAAAGTTTTTATTTAGGCAAAGAGAGGTATTAAAGTGTGAAATTTAAAGAGTCACAATGATCTACTCAGTCTTAGAGGATGGGTGACATGAGACTTCTGCCGTGTGTGTGTGTGTGTTTCAGGTCCAAGTGGTTTTCAGCTACCTGCAGTGCAACAACCTCCCTGAACCCCAGACCTCTCTGCCACATGACACAGACGCTGAAGAAGAGACCACCCATGTGTGAGACCACCATCAGTGTCGCAGCTGCCAGGAAATTCAAAATACTGTGTTTAAAAAAAATGTATGTACGGACTGCAAGACAATAAATCTATTTATTCATAAAAACAGACCTTTTCCTGTTTTTGTGTATTTTTTGTCACTTTTTGCACTTTACAGTTGTAACATTTTCTGTTTTAAACACGAATTACATGCGAAACATTTAAATATGAGCATTTTTTTAATTTAGTGCTGTAGCATTTTGTTGTCAGACAATATAAACACATTCTGCACTTCTTCCACATACTACAGTGATGTCAGCTTTTAATTGCTGTTTAAATGTTTTAAACCCAATTTCACTTGAACATACAATATGTGTTACAATAAAAATTGAAAACAATCTCACTACAAGGTTAATTTAGGAGCTTTTCTGGAGCTTTCAACCATATTACATTATTAGTGCCCTGTTTTCATGGAGTTTCCTGTTTTTTTTCCTGTTTTTATTTCTTTTCTTGTCCATGTCGGCTTAAAAGTTGAGGTTCAAAGTCTCCCACAATGTATATTTAGTGTGTGTGAATAAGAGTGAAGTGAATAAAAGTGAAATCTGGACACCAGAACACAACAGACTTTACTGACTAATATATGTCTAATATCTGTACCCAGTCAGGGGTGCAGATGTTGTAAAAAGGTCAGGGGTCGCCTCCCCGAGCCTGAAATCCAATCGGTCACGGTTCAAATCCAACTAGACGAAGTTCACCCGAAGTGTACGCCCCATAAAAATCATTCACACACACACATACAGCCCATGTTCGACCCATCCACACCACAGATGGGAGTCTCTTTTCAACTCCACCACCTGGGCAGGCCGGGCTTGTGTTACCCTGCAACCTTTTACCCCAAAACTCCCCCCTCACTCTTTTGATCGCTAATCCTGGACTCGGACTCTCCAGCCCTCCAGTACTAATAGACTGTGGACTGTGTGCGGACGCCATAACAACATCCAGAACATAACTGAAAGAAAATGGTGGGATCACCCAGTTGCCCTCGGCGTCATAAATCACCTGTCGCCTCTAACACGGTGGCTGCCAAAATAAAGTCCCGCTTGACGACTACAAAGACAAAATGAGGTTCAGACTACAAAGCTGATGCAGGCCTGAGACGTCCCAGACATTTGTGACCAAAGACGGGGCCAGACGACTGGTCGACACCTGGGGCCGGTGGGAACATTTTTACAGGAGAAGTCCGTTTCTGGAGATGTGACTGCACTTGTTCCATACAGTCCATGTCTCGTCTGCAGAGATTATACAGTGATGTTATTAATGTGGAAATTCATTGCCACATGCTGAGTCATTTGTATGAACCTATTTTGAAAGTAAAACGTAACAAACCATCATGAAAGGTTCTATGAGCTTGGCTTTATTCTTAAGGTCAGGTGAATCCTCATGTCAATTGTTTTTTAGAAACAAAAAAAAAAGCCAACCTTGGTTTCAGCCGACTGCGTGCGTTTTTCATAAAACCCAGGAGGAACTAATACGTTTCTCAAGCTAACGAGAAGCATGTGATCCTTCAGCAGAAACCATCACAGGCTTTAAATGCTGCAAATCCGTTTGTATGTTTTCACAAAGCAACAAGGATTTATTTCTGATACAAGATATTATTATTGGTCAAATAATATTATCCAATGAATCATCACATTGTTCGGCATCTATTTTATTTACCATTTAACAGACTTTTGCAGCACTTTTGATTTGTTAATCACACTTGTGTAATTTGCTCGAATGCCCAAATACTTTTTGCAAGCATATGCAAATAACCATAGATCTTATTGGCTCTCATCTACAATTTAACTTAACTTGACTTTTTATAGATGCAAACACCAATATACAATAATTAAAATTCAGATATTATTTTTGACATAATAGGGATGAACCCTCTCTGGACTATGGAAGAAAGTAAATGTCAAATGTAAAAAAAAAAAAACTATTGGTGAAACTAATTTTAAATGATATGTAGAATGTAGAAAAGGTTCAATGGGACACACTGCACTACTTTCAGCCATAATTTGTGGGAAATTAAAAACAGCAAATGCTGCTGGTCTGCACATGTTTTTACTACAGTGTATATACATGTGTGTGTGTCATGGTGTGGCTGCCCGGAGCTGTGCCATGCTTGATTAGTCCTAATCTAGCTGGGAGTCAGGTTGCTGTGTCGGCGGCGTGTCTGTATGGAAGGTATGCAAGCTGCGGATCACAGGGATTGACCCTCTGCCTCTCAGGTTAACAGAAGCCCTGTGTCTGTGTGTGTGTGTGTGTGTGTCTGTGTGTGTCCTAAAAACAGTGTGACGCTCTTGGGCGTGAAACAACAATTTAAGAGTGTGTGAGGAGGAGATGTACAAGCTTTGATAAGACAGTAAAGTGACATTTGAAGTGCGTGTGTGTGTGAGAGAGAAAAAGGAAATGAGAGGACCAAAATAAGAGTGAGTGTGTGTTTGCAAGAGATCTAGTTGAACTTTGGCTCTGGCTGCAGCGCAGGAGGAGTCACCTCTCGTAAAACGTACCCTCAGCAGGTTGTAAACATAATACCACACACTCACAAACACACACTGCTGCCTCGTCTCAGAAAAGTGTGTGTTGTACGTTTAAAGTGAACAAAGCCGCAGATGACGCGCTCCCCCGCCGCAGCAGAACGAGCAGCGGGCTTAAGTTGTCTGTTAGTGTCTGTGTAAGTGTGTGTGTTTGGGGAGTTTTAGGATCAAACCCTCATGTCGACAGAGGCTGCGCTGAGGAGACGATCGCTGACAGGTGCTTCCTGCAGCAATGCAGCAGGTGCTTCGCGTTCACACACACACATACTTTGCCTCATAGACATGATTGTGCATGTACTCACACACACACACACACATTGTCTGTCCCTACCCCCTCTCATTCCCTCTGACACACAAGTTTGTATTATTATAGCCTACATGTGTGGATGTGATCCTTAACCCTGCACTCTACTGTAGGCCGACATGCTAAACTACATGCTAAAACTGTTATAGGTACTGTGTTGTTGCTGTTGTCATGAGTTTGGTTGTTTTTTTCTTCTTTCTTCAAAAACATCTTAAATGTCTTTGTCATTCTCGAGTCATTTTAAGCCAGCTGGCATGTAAATCCAATATTCACTCTCCTTTTAGCTCTGTTTTTGGTCTCCACCAGATCCTGAGGGAAGTTTCTGTCCCTTTAGCTGCTAAATGCTCCACTATGTTCACCAGCTAGTCGCTAACTGTGTCCGTCTGTTGTTTGGTGCTGGACAGATAGCGCACAGTGGGTTTATCAAGTCTTTTTTTGCTTACGGTGGTGAGAGTGAACCAAAACAAAGAGCCAAAATTCACCATAATCACGTCGCAGAGTTTTATAACTATCTTGTTTATTGAATATCTACTAAGATTTAAAAAATACTATCCTACTAGTAAGAATCATTAAGTTGTTGACTTAAATGGCTTTTACTGGTCAGCATTCGGTATAGACCAGCAAATGTCTTGATGATTTTCTTTACTTGCTAAGCTGGCTAACGCTAATTTTGGGCGCCCTAAAGAAAACAACATTTTATAATAATCACAATCTCTTCAGTATAGGGACCCCTGTGGATTGTGCGGCCCCAAGAAGCTGCTAGAGGAAGCTTGTGAAGACGTTTGGACCTCATGAGTATAAAAAAACCAAGCAGAGAGACACTGCCTCGGTGTCGCCAGTCAGCGAGTCTATTTTTCTCTTATTATTTTACAGGCTCCAGCACAGTGGCACAGCCAATCACTGACACGGCTGCTACCTAAACAACATGGCTGCTCAACAAATAGGAGCTCTTCCATCTGTCTTAATATACCACCACCACCATCATTTCCCCTGGGCTATGATGCCATATCTCCCAAATGGAAACAGAAGTCATGACGACAGGTTGGACCGATGCTTTTTAGATCCGTATCTGGGCTCCTAACGGCCTATCTGAGGATTCCTACATGGTTAGAAAATGAGGCTGAGGTTAGTTTGGTCTCTGTGTCAGCTGTCCAATGAGGGAGCAGATTGTAGATAGTGTCAATTTCCCCAAATAATGAGAGTGAATGTGAGGTAGACGTGTGTGTGTGTGTGTGTGTGTGTGTGTATGTGTGTATGTTTGTGTGACCTTATGGAGCTTGTATTCATTTTATCCCGACTACTGGAAACACATGTGAAGAGGGCAAAAGCAGAAAAAGGCAAAACTGTATTAGAGAATAATTTGAATTTACAGATGCACAAGTTTAGGCTATTAGTAAAGAAATATATGAAAAAGTGTCCCTATGTTATGTTGCACTATGTTACAGCTCTGTACATGTCTTGCCAGTTTAAAGCTATTTGAATTTAGTACAATTTAATCAATACATATAATTTCATTAAATGTTCATTTCAAATTTCAATGTGAAAACCAAAAATACAAAGTCAAAGGTATTGTATGGATCTCACAAGTTAAAAAAAATCCTTTACATAGCATGGCCACTCTCCTTGTTTTTATTTAAAAAAGGAAACGTCACATTTATGAATAAGCTTTGGTTACATTTTGTTGTGTAGTAAATGTGAGGTAGAATATTTACCCTTAAAAATCTTCACATTCTGTATCTTATGTTATTTATTTAGTCAGTTTTGTCTTGTTTGTGTGTAACGTGAAGAATAAATATGATTCAAACAATACTTTAAAAAAGATCTTTAGAAGACAAAAATACTGCACGGCATTTCAGTCAGAGTTTAGTCAGACTTTAATTTTCAAAAAGGTTCTTTAGTAGAAAATATTAAATTCTTATTTCAAACCCTCATGTGTATCATCTGTATATTTCACAGAGCACCAATTAAGTTGTTGGAACTTTTGAATATTTTCATCATCGGTGAGTTTTGATGCAGAAAGTTGACCTTTACCCTCCAAAATAAAAAAACACACACGCCAGCAGTTACATGAGGAAACCTGTGTGTTTCTTCACATTTGTGTTTGAACATCACATAACAGGTGTGTACGTGTTGTGGAGTTTCTCTGAAGCAAAGTCACACCTGTTTCTCCTGAAACCTTCAGGAGAAACTGTAAAAAAGAGCACTTTCTCTCCTTGTAGTTCTCTATTTGCAGAATGTCCGAGGTGGAGGATAAAAACTCTTCCTGTTATTTTTACGTATCCTTGTGGTTTTTGTTTTTCATCCAGGACCTTGAGTCGAGCACACCAGAGCGGGTGTGGTTGGCGAGGGGGTCGCCTCTGTGTATTTATCATCGTCGTCTGTGTGAGGGTGTGTGTGCGGCACCACTGAGGTCTGAGTGACGTCCACATTTACAGAGTGTGTGTTCACGCTGTGAGGCTCGGTGTCTTTCTCAGTCAGCAGGTGAGGGGGGACGTACCCAGACTGGGGCTTTGTTTGCTCCCTGTGATGGTGGCGCTGGTGGTTGTTGGGGGATTTTGGCGGGCAGCGGCCCTTCTTGTCCTGCCCCCGGAAGCCCCTCAGTTTGGGGCTCCAGTGTTCCCGCCACTGGAGGGCCAGAGTGGAGCGGTCTGCCACCAGGCGTCTCTCCTCAGGGCCCCAGCCCCGCTCCCCCTCCTCTGCACCAATCAGGAGGAAGGTCCGGCCCACGTGGAGGGCAGGGCAGCCGCAGCCGAGGTCACGGTCAGGGACCCAGAGGGAGTTGACGCCCCTGCGAACGCGGGAAGTGGCCCCTGTGCGGAAGACGGTTTGGACTGAGATGGAGAACTGCCACCAGGGACCTGAACGCTCCATCCCTCTCATATGCACCTTCAGCACTGAGAAAGACAGAGATGCAATTTTAAAATAAATATTTTTGTACCATTATCATTTTTTAAAATCTATTATTTTTAATATTTAGGTTTTACGTGACCCAAATTTGGTTTCATTCATCAGATTTACAGTAGGTTACATTTTATTAAAATTTTCTGTGTAGGTCAATTTGTTTTATATTTCTGAACATGCTTTATAATATATTGAAAAATCTATATAAATGCAGATTTTATTTAGTTTAATATGGATTAAACTTTGGTAGAAAGAATCAATGAGAAATTCAGGAAAAGAGGAAAAAAGAACAGTTTGAGAACTTTTTTTTTGGCAAGGTAATAATGATAATAAATAACATGACACCAACCGTAGTCCTTGAGACAATAGGTCTCCAAGTTCATCCTGACTTTAACCTGAGAGGGCTGGCAGTATGAAACACACTCCTCCGCTATAACAGAGAGCGAACGATAGGGAGAGGGAGGGAGAATGCATCAAACGAGGGGGGTATCATTTCATAGCAAGCATATCAGCACATGTCTTTTCCCCTAATTACAATATGGCTGCTTCTATTTGTCATCACAGTATCCTGTGACTAACAGATGACCTCGACTGCAGCAGGTGGGACATTCCTCAAGCCACCACTAGGAGGGAGTGGTTAGCCACTGCAGGAGCTCCCAAAACAGAACATTTTTGTTTTGAGTACATAGAAGTGTTTGAAATTTGTATGTTGTACATGAAGTGACATTAACTGGATTAAAAGGATAGTTCAGAGAATTGAATATTCTGTTATTACGACATGGCATTATTTCCTTTAAGTGAAAGTTGCTCTGAACATTTTAATCTCTCACACATTCCTTATTTTATTTAATAAGAATATACATTTTTATTCTAACACCTACCAAACTAGCAGTTACAAGGTGATTTACAAAAAGATCAAAAGAGATAAATAGATATAAAAAGGAGTGGATGAACCTAAAATTGGGCTAAAAGGAAAATAGACAGCCATTATAATATACTACATACTTAACATTAGGGGTGGGCGATATGGATAAAATTTGTCTATCAAGGTATATGTAATTTCTTACTGTGATATCATCTTGAAATGTAATTGAGAAACTGTTTACACATAAAATAACCATGAAGGCATTTCTGTTTTTGTTTAATCCTGTGAATTATATATTTAAAAAATCAAGTTAATTCATTGCATTGATTCAAAAATCCAATATTGCCATACAACAGTCCTGCTCACCCGCAATGACCAAATGCAACCAGGGATGTTGAAGGGACAGTTACCATGGTAACTGTCATTGTAAAATAAGTGTGGGGGAAAACGCTAACAGGTGAGAACAAATGATAACAGGTGAGTTTTAAACTGCTAACAAGTGACCATGGCGATACACCGAAAGATCACCTCAAACTGTATTTATTGATAGGTTAAAATATAAGCCAGTGTCATTCTGCTCACCGATGCTGTATTGAGGTTGGTACACTGGGGTCGGAGCGACCTCTTGAATTCCTGCGAACATAAACACAGTTTCAGACAGGTGACAGGAACAGATACACAGAGAGACGCTCCAACTTACAGGAGCTGTCAGGTTGTTGCAGGCCGAGTGTGTCTGTGCATGTTATGTGTGCTATGCTTGAATGCCTCTCGGTGTGTGAGGCATGTCTGCACAGAAGATAAGCAAGTGTCAAAAACGTGTGTGTGCGGTCCTTTTTTATGGGCTAGAAAAAAAATACACTCTCTGACGCTCACTTGAACACACACACACACACACAGACACAAACTTTACTTTTGGTAATTTAATGAGGTCAAACCATCACTTCTTGTATGGTTTTGTCTCAAACATTAAACAGAGTCTAATAAAGTTTGCTTGTGTCTGTGTGAACTTGCAGATGGAAAATGAACAACCTGCTGTTCGGTACATACATTATCCAGGCCTCTTGTAAAAGTGTGTGACAGTGCGGCCATATTTTACCAAGTCCACACTCCGTCCTCCCGTCCATGTCCTGTCCTCTCTGACACAACTGGGCCAGTGACACCCTACACCCCCACACAGCTGACTGTCCCCCACTTTTAAAACACAGGAAGGTGCTGTGTGTTTGTGTGTATATGTACATAAAGTATATGTGAGAGGTCAAAATGAGGGATGTGAGAAATATAAAAATGTTCTTTCGACAACAACCTTAAAAGAAGCCAAACTCAAATATTGCCTAAACTCAAGCAATTGTACACGAACCTTGCCCAAAAATTACCATATAAAATGGGGAAAAACTATGATTTAAACCAATTAATATGTAATCAAAGAATAAGTAAACAAGACAACATATATGATACATAATACCTAAAATGCAGTTATTGCACTCTGACTTATAATCTTCAGATGGCAAGGAAAAAAAGATCTACCAACAAAATGTGTTAATTCAGCTTTCTTGTCCAATGTAACTAGTTTGTTTAAGAAAATAAACTTTATTTTCATTATTTACGTTCCATAGTTCATAGGCATTAAACTCTTTTGCTAGGTGTCTTTGTCCTTCTGCTATTGATATTTATATTGAAACTAATGTAATAAATTAATTTACAATCTAATTTATTTAAATATGTGATTTAAAGGTAGCTGAAATAGCATGAATTCCATTTGAGCCAAAAGCTTACGCTACTTATGTTAGCTAGGCAGGAGTTTAGCTGGGGTTTTTCTCCATCGTAGTTTGATTTAGCTATACAGCCTCATTTTATTATGTGAAATAAGTAACTGAATTACCAAGATGTCAGTTCATCAAAATGGAAATTTTTAATTTACAGATAACAGTAAGTAAGTAAGCAGTAAGTAAATTTAGTTTGAGCTTTAGATAAGGCTAGCCATGGCTATATCAGCAGCTAGCTTTCCCTTCATATAACTCTCTTGTTTTAACTCTCTAGTTAGGCTTTTCTCTCAATTTCGTCCAAAAATGAAGTTACTGTGTTTTGCCTTTGTATGGGAGGACAGCGGAGACACATATTTAATTTGGATAAAAAGTTTCAGTGAGAGCTAACTTTAAGTTTAGCCTGCTGCGTGCCTTTTGGTCTTTTCTGATGAGAGGAGGTGTTAGAGGTAGTGGTGGGGGGGCGGGTAAGAGATGCTATACATAGCCTGAGATGGTCTGGCAGTAAAAACAAACAAGGTTTTCTTTCACTCACTCCTTTCACTGGGAGAGTTATGAGTCTGGGCCCTGTGATGGGGGGCGTTTTGAGCTGAACAACAGGTGTGAAGCTCGCCGCCGCTGGCTCCCTATGTCACCTGATTGGAGCTTACACAGCGTCAGTGCCTGTGTAGTTGTCGGCACTCACGCGATTAGCCAGGGAAGTGCACGTGGATTAGCACTCATGGCAGAGGTTCGGGGGGCTGGCCAGGCACAGAGATATGAGTAGCAACAATCCACTTGATCTGATGCTGATCCCAGATCAGCTGGAGATGAGGTTTCCCTGTAGCGGTCAGCTCATGTTAATGCTGCTATGGAAACCGTCTCTAGGGATGATGAAAAGGGGACACGCTGGGAGATTGGGCCAAATTAGTCTGGATAGCAGCGGCCCCCTTTATATAGAGCTACTACTTGATAAAGGCTTAGAAAGCTTGATAGGAGGCTTAATCCATTTGGGACACAAGCAAATCAGGTTGAAGGAGAAATTAAACAGGTCACTTTGACATGACTCACAACAAACTATTAAAAGTCTGTGATATATTTGAGCAAGGTTACATGCATCAAATGCAGAGAGAACATTTTTTTTTTAGATAAGTTAAGACTCATAATGCATACTGAAACAAGTCCTCCAACATAAGCAACAAAATACGTTCTCATCGACTTCCAAAACAACCTATATTTTCTGATCTGATGCACGGATGATGGATGGTTTTCTGATTCATCCCCTTCAAATTTAGGCAACTCAAACAACTTGGATAAGGTTAGGAAAAGGTCGCGGTTATTGTCAAGAGAAACCAGGACTGGGAACCTCCTCTCCAAATGTGTTTTTGGTGCTAAAACGTCATGCAACTTTTGCCTTTTGCTTCTTGAAAAAACTGCCATAATGAATAACTGAATAAACATTAACACTGGTAGTTGACTTACGTATGCAGGGCCGCAGAGGGGACCTGCCCTGTTTGTATCCCGGGGCACAGCGGTTACACCTGAGGCCGGTCACCCCTTCTCGACACAGACACTGACCTGATGTCTGGTTACACCAGCGGCCCACTGCTCCCACAGCATGGCACTGACACGCTGAAAAAGAGAATGAGAAGATTAGAGAAGTGGGACTGATGTCTTGAGATTAAAGCAGAAATCTTTTTTTTTTGGCCACTTGGGGGCAGCAAAACTTATCACCTTGTGGAGTTAATGTGCTAGCAAACAGATTCGTAATTTCACATCCAGCAGACATGGAGCAAGCAGTTGTGTCTGTCTCTATCTGACATCTGCACGTCCAATATTCACCCTTCTTTTTTCTTTGTTTTGGTCTCCACCAACTCCTGAGGGAAATATCTGGATCTTTGGCTGTTAGATGCCCCAGTGTGTTCATTAGCTAGTCGCTAAGTTAGCCTGTGTGCTGTTTGGTGCTGGGCAGGTAGCGTACAGTGGTTTATTAAAACTTTTTTTGCTGGAAACAGCTGCCTACTGGAACCAACACTGAGCAGTGAGAGTGAACCAAAACAGTAAAGTTGCAGGGTGTAAAATCAAAACAATGAACTGAAAGACGCAAAAATGCTCCGTAGAGCTGAGGAGAACTGCAGAGTTGTGGGTTCATCGACACGAGTGACCCCTTTGACATTAGACTGATACATGGCTAGTGTAAAAATATTAACTAGTGCAGCTTTAAAGAAATAGTCTTGTGGTTGGTTCAGACACCCGGTGAAGGTTTTCAGTTCCAGTCGTAGAAGACTGTGGTTCTGGGGAGCTTCCACATGAAATAGGCATGGCAACAAACAAACGTATTTGGTTGAGTTGCCCTGGCTTTGTGGAGACGAACGCGAGTTAAGGATATATTATGCAAAAACGTGTGTCAAAGTCTGTGACTACTGCACAGACGACAGACAGGTCAATAGACAGGATTAAGAAGACCATCCATCAGTGACAGAACCAACGATGCAGGTTTAATCCTGCTTGACAGCATCCGCCCTGAGGGAGTGTCCTTGAGCAAAGACATCATACCTCTACTAACACCATAAAAGCTGTTTTGTAGCTGTCTTTTTGGGACAACAAAGGGACTGAATGTCACATTCACACACTAATACATTTGCAACTTTTCCTTCGTTAGGGATAGAACAATAAGATCCTGGACTTTTTCCATTGTTATCCCTGGTGGTTTTAGCCCATCAGTCTTTATCAAGATGGAGACCAATCCTCTATCTAAATTAATTTATTTTCTGTTTTATCCCCCCTTAATGTTGGCTGTTGTGATGCTATATAATGATTACTGCCTGGATTTGCTTGGTTTACACTGCAAAGCTTTATATTTACCACTACTATCACAGCATGAGACCCAATGAGAGAAGACAGATAGAGAGAGGAAGCCACACTTCTGAAGCTCTGCTCACACTCTAGTAATGTTTACACAAATCCTTACAATGAGTCCAAACAACCTGACTGGAGAAAATGAGTAATTGGCCTCTGAAGGGTAACTCTGTGAAATATTGCATCAATAACTTAAAGCTGAGATGTTAGGCTGTGTAGTGGAGGAATATGAATATGAATTTGCAGTTTGCTTTTGCTTCATGAATAAAAAGTGATAAAATATGGGGATGTTTAATCATAGCACATATTTTTTCATCCCTGTGTCAAGCTCAAAGAGAGCCCATTAACTCTGGATATATTAGGCCAGTGGCAAAGCTTCCACACGAGCATGCCAGAGTGGCACAGTCACTTAGGACATGTGACCAGTCAAAGGTCAGGGGTCACAGCAGATGCCAACCGGTGGTAACGATGGCGATACAGGTGGCAGCTCAGTGGGGTTTGTGTGTGTTTTTGTGTGCGTATCTCTCTAACAGGAATAGCTGTCCCCCCTCACAATGTAACCACCCCATAAACACTTCTGTACGCTCGGACAGAGACAGAGTGGGCATGTAAACACACACAGAGACACGCATTCAGGCAGTCAGACATAAACAGTGTCTCGATTTGCTTTTCATCTTCCAGGAATGCACAGTTAGTTATTAAAGTTACATGTCATTCACCCATGCATTATGCACAAATGCACTTCCTTCTTCCCCTTAACCTTGTCCCAAACACACATACTGTAAACACACACATCTAGTGACTGACCTTGGCAGGCATTGCGGTGGTTCAGTGGCTTGCTGTGGTCGCGGGTGTATCCATTCTGGCAGTACTGGCAGTGGCGTCCTGCCGTGTGGTGGCGACACTTCTGACACACACCTCCGCTACGCCGGCCCGACTGCTGAAACACCTCCATGCTGAAGCGGCACTTATTTGAATGGCCGTTACACTCACAGGCTGGAGAGGGAGGGACATAATGAATGCCAATGGCGAAAATGATCATCACGTCATCACAAGATCTCACACCCAGTGTTTAGGACTGGTTTCTTTTTAGCAGGTAACTTTCAGGTCCAGGGGTTGGGAAACACAAAAGGAGTGCTTCTGTAAGTGGTGTCATCATTGTTGTGTTGGTTAGTAATGAAGATGTCATGACACTGTGACTTCTTTGGAGCTGATCTCATTTTTCAAAGTATTTTTTTTTATGCGTTCATTAGAGAATCGACAGCAGACATGACAGGAGGAAATAAAGGGAGAAAAAGAGAGAGAGAGAGAGAGAGATAGGGATTTGGCATGCAACAAAAGTCTCTAGCCAGACTTGAACCAGGGGCGTGGCAGTTCATGGTTTGGGCCCCACAGGCGAATGGTACAAAGGGGTGGGGGCCCGGTGTCACGGCATCTTCATTACTAACACAACACAGGCATCACCGGTTACACACAGACACATTAAAATAGCTCGTCCATGTTATCGCTACATATTCACATTCACTCAAAAAGTAACAAGTCAAGCTAAATGTCAGCTAAAGTTACAATTCGTCCCATGGTGCTTATATTGGAACGTGTTCATGTCAAAGCTGAAAAGGGCTTGTACTGGTTCAGCAACAACACATTTTAATTCTTTCATACTAGGAAAAGTCAGGATATCTTTGCCTCTGCTGCAGTGATGTCTTTAATCTGTCTCTCTGTCACGCAGCTTTATGGTGGTGCTAAATGCTAAATTGCTGGAGTACCATTTAAATGGATCGGGAGAATTTACAGTATACTGCTCTATAATATGTGTAGTTATTTTTTTCTTTTCTTTGGATTAATATTTCATTGACTTTTACATTTCGTACTGTAAATGTTTGGGAAGAGAAAAAAATACAATACTAATAATACATAAAAACAAGAAAAAACATGTAAACATAAAAATTTTAATAGGATGCAGGACTCACCAACACAGGGGTTTGGGTGTGTGGGTGTAGCTCGATGCCATGGTCTGTCACAGTAGAAATCCTCGCACACATCACAGTCTGGCCCCGCCGTGTGATGCTCGCACATGCACACTGCTTGGCCTGTGTCGTCACGGCGACACCTGGCAGCGTGTCCGTTACATTTACACCTGCCGCCAACTTGCAGGTCCGAGAGGGCCAGAGGAGCTCGGACAGCAGAGATAAAAGCAGAGGGTGGGGTCACCTGCAGATTCCTGGAGCTTTGTTTGGCGTTGAGATTATTGTTCCTCCTCTTCCTCAGTTCCCGCCCCTTGTTGCTCCTGCTCCGCCCCTCAACTGTCCAATTACAACCTCCATTGGGGCAAGGCAGCCAATGATTGTTTTCCTTCTTGCGGCCACGACCTCTGCCTTTCCCGCCTTTCTTTGAAGAAGCGAGCATATCCATACTAAAACTATCACCCCCTTCTTTGCTGGTCACATTGTGTCCATCTTCGTCTTGACCTGACCCTTTATAATGACCCTTCCTTCCATGTTTCTCCCCTTTGTTGCGCCCCCTTGTCTCTGAGATTTTTGTCTCCCTTTCAAAAAATGACAGTGTATTATCTGTGTTTAGCTTGTCGACCTGATCTCCAGTGCGCCCCTTGTAGCCGGATCTCCACCTGAGAAGCCCAGTCCCTCTGTCATCTTCTGCACCATCACGCCATCGTGCTTCTTCTTTCTTGTCCAAGTTGCCCACCTTGGCATCTTTGGACACCTGGTGGAAGACCACACGGATGTCTGTGGCCGTCACCCAGTCCTGAAGGGTGTGGCTGTGGTCAAAATCAGGTGAGGATGGCCGTCCGTCCAGGGTGGAGAAGGCCAGCACCATGCCGCCCCTCTGCTTTTGCAGGGGTCGAGGGTCTGAGCAGAGGGGCTCTGTCTCTTGGTGCCTTGTCTGGGCCACCGTCTGGGAGGGCAGCCCAAAGTTCCCAAGGCAGTCGCTGGAGTAGTGCTGCATCGGCCTCCAGGTGCGACCATAGTCCATCGACTTGAAGATGGAGATGGAGATGGGGTCCGATGGCTCCCCCTGCTGGCAGAACTGCAAACTTATGTAGGTGATCTCAAAGCGGCGGCCCAGAGGCAGCGTGAGAACCCATTCTCCGGTGTCAGGACCTCTGTGAGCCATCCAGCAGGTGAGGTTGTGGGGGTTGTGGAGATCCGTCAAGGCGGTGATGTTGCTCTCATAATCAGGCCCTTGTAGCGAGTGGCTAGCATTGACTGTGACGCCATAGGCAGCGTTGATGAACTCCGACAGGCAGTGTCGCGGGCGGCCGTCTAGTTGGTAGCAGGGGTCATGAGGCGAAGTCCAGCTCAACGGGGTGTGGGAAAGGGAAGAGGAGACGAGGGATGGAGGAAGGAAAAGGAGGAGTAGAAGGAAAACAGGGAAGAGAGAGGTGGAGGGGGGAGGGGAAAAGGGTAGGAACATCATGTCATCCAGCCTGTGGAAGAAAAACATTTTAAAATCATTTTTAAGAGAAAACCTTGAGAGCTAGATCATAAAACAAAAAAAAAACACAAAGTGATTGATTTATATGACTTGCATTTGAAGCCAAAGAAGGAAATCTAAGATAGACCACCTGTGCCTTTATTGAAAACACACGATACCAGCTCACTGCATCACTTCAACTGCACCTTATTGGCTTTCGGTAGATGCCAGTAAAGATCTCATCCCGTAAAAATGTAATCTCCAATCTTCACAGTAGTGTCGGCCACCGGTTTGAACCCGTAACCTTGACAGCCTTTAAGAAAACATTCGTCTTAAAACTCCCCTCAACCCCCGAAAAGAGTGGATGAGTGCGGGTGAAGAAGGGCGTGCACCCAGCGGGTCTGTCTGAAATGACAAAAAACATGCCCGACAGCTGGGGCTAAACCCGGAGCTGGACCACATCCATCACGTTTATGGCTTTCCTTTTCAAATCACTTTACCGTCGGTCAGTGCTGCAGGCGAGCGAGGTGCCTGAGCATGAAGTGCTATCGAGCAGCAAAGAGAGTATGAGAAAAAAGACGAAATGAGGGGAGGGAAGGAGAGATTAGTCTTGAGGATGGTAGGAAATGATTTATAGATCGAAATGTGTGTTCAGCTTGAGCCCCTACATGGATACTTCCGTGGTAAAGACAAACACAGACTTGTGTACGTCCGCAGTGCGAACAAATCCCTTCCCGTCTCTTACAACTGGTGATGAGTGTAATTTATTTCTCTGTCAGGATTTGATACCCGAGAGCGTTAATTTTGGTGTGTGGACAAAATGAACAATGCATGCACTTTCTCTGGAACCAGTGATTTATTGTTTTTACTGCTCACATGAAGCCCAGAAGCACATTCCCAACAAGCACTTATTTGACTTGCTAAGAAAGTTCAACACTTTCCACTTTTACTTTTGGGTCATTCTTGTTTATTTCCTTCTTAAGAGGACTGTCATTTTCTCATCAATAACTACCTTCTTCCACATTTTCAAACAACTTTCCCTCTGCTCTTCCGTCTCCCTGTCCATCTATCACCTGCCCCCTTCATTCTGTTCTGGGAATATTCTTAACTACTGCGAGATTGATGATGTCCTAACAAGCGTTTGACACTGACAGCAAAGTCAGCAGGGCTTCATAAACCAAACCCGTAGGAGAGGATGGGGCTGAGAGCCTCTCCGGCCTCGTCATCCCGCTCAATTAGCCAACAACCGAAATATGAGGCTTCCCTCAGGGACCACACAGCTCTGAGGGGCCTGTGAGGAGGCCGTGGCACTCCCTCGGCTGCCTTGGACAAACTGCTCTGCTCCTGACCTCCAAAAGCAAAGGCACGCTAGAAAGTGGATCAACCAAACCTGGTTGAGGACAAAAGCCAAGATCAGGTACATCAGGCGACCCTGGTTCGTGGTGCTGTTACATGAAACGCTACAAGCAGAGAGTGCGGTGATGAACGGCCTGACTGTGACCCTGGTGCCACCAAGCCACATTCCTGGGGTCCAGAATGCCTCGGTTGGTCATTCCTGACGTGTCGAGACATGCCCCATGGGAACCTGAACGCACTGATAAAAAGCAGGACTTATAAGTTGATCGGGTGATTAATTAGGTCTCTGGTTTCATACGGTGTCAGTGTCCTGGCTGTTTAAGAAGGGAAGACAGTGTCACAGGGATTATGAGCAGGGTAAAGGTTATTAGAGGATTCAGGGAAGTGGTGGAAGAATTAATTCTGGATGAGGAATGACGAGTGAGCGTAGGCGGGTGGGGGTTCAGGGTTGGGATGAGTGAAGAAAGGCAGCGGTTGTTTAACATTCCCACGACATGCACTTGCTCTTGTCTTTGTCACATTACATGACTAATTAAACATCGGCCCATTACATCCACTTTGATAAATGGATGCTCATCTGAGAGAGGCCCCTGAGGTTTTTAATGCGCCCCTCTAGGCCAAATCCAGACTCTCTCTTCTTCCGAAACCAGATCATCTGTCTGGCACTGCCACCGTAACCCACCGGATATGGTTTCAGCGTTTTTCCTCTGCTGCTTTCCATAAATTCACACGGCACGGGTGTCTGAAGAACATGTTGAATATGAGTGGCATTCATTGTAAAGTGCCGTTTGATGAGAAGAAACTGTGTATTTTAGACCAATTTTACACCAAGAGGCCATCATCCCCTTTTCTCTCTCCCCAGTAAACCCTTAAAAAATACAAATATGCCTCAATTTCGGAGACATTAAGTTTCAGAGAAAAGGTTTAGAAATAACTTGGCAGCAATTTCTGTCTTTCAAAAAGCTTATACAGCCAAATAGTGGTAAGATGAGATCAACATCTCCGGCGGGTGATCTTTAGAAGCAGCTATGCTTGGCTGGCAAGGGGCTGGAAAAATACTTGCTGACAACCTGGGGGCATGTTTACAGCATAGTCGAAACAGAGGAGAGCGGGGAGACCGACGCTCATGTTCGTGCTCTGCAGTCCCTATTTATTTCCAAATGTAATTCTACTTCTATTCTTCGTCATGCTGAAATGTGTCTGGTGAACTTGAACAAGCCAAAATGTTAATGTCAGGACATGGTTTGGTAAAGGTGAAAGTGATAAGAATTTGTGCATATACATTGCCTATAAAAATTATTCACGCTGGAAGTTTAAGTTTTATGTTTTATTGTCTAACAACATTGAATCAAAGAAGATTTAATGTGGCTTATTTGACACAAAAATGTCAAAGTGAAATCATATATTAACGTGATTTAAATTTGATGCAAATATAAAATACAAAATACTTGTTTGCATAAGTATTCACTCAGTATTATATTGACCGTATTTTTAAGAGTATGGTGTATGGTCTGATGGAAATGTGACTCCATCGGGTAATAAAACAGGAATAAAGATCTGTTAGAGAAGACGCAAGAAGCATGACGGAGATCTTTATTTGCATGCGTTTGTAGCTACGTTGCCACGTGGTCTCCTAACTCTGAGTCTATTTGCTTTTTAACAATTGCTGTTTTTTGGGTTATGTCCGTTTCTATATTTTACATATTTAGTATTAATGTACTGCATATCTTCTGTTGTCTTTTTATGGTCTGTTGCAAGGCAGAGAATCTAAGAGGAAAGGGCAAGGAACATATATATAACCACGGAGCTGAGAATAATGATTCACTCGCCTCTGTAGCGACATGGGAATTTATCAATGTTTTGACCTATAAATGTACATTTTTAGAGCTTTATTCCACTGCAATTGTGATTTAGTGGGAAGTGAGGATTTTAAGTTGTGAAAATAAAGCGTAGAAACCTCTGGTGTGTGGTATTCTCTCTTGCTACCTGCTTGCTCACACTTTAGCGCTGTGGGCCTGTCTGGGTCTGGAGCTGTTCTGGTGAGCAGATGAGCTGGATTTGGCCTGTCTCACACATTTTAACATTCCTCGTCATGGGCAGCAGCCCCGGAGGAGGCAAATATGTTAAATTCAAATTGCTTTGCTACTTTGTGATGAGTTTCAAAAGGCCAAATTGTGGTTTGTTCAAATAAACAGTACAGTTTTATATCAGGCTGGTAGTCACTGGGAAAATTTCCCAGGGTTCTACATTGCAGCTCTGCTCTAAGACACGGAGCCTTTAAATAAATATGATCAATTATATAAGCTCTCTCTTATAGCCTGCATGTTTGAAGCTGGACCAAGGCACCTGTTGGTGCATGTTACCACACTGACACCTTTGTTAATTTGCAATTGTCCTCAGCCAGTCAGAAATACAACACTGGGCTTCGGGTGAGAAGAGAGAGGCTACGTATGCGGTCTGTATTCTCAAACTGCATTCCTGCCTGCACAGTTGAAGCTCGTGTGTGTGTGTGTGTGTGTGTATGTGTGTGTGTTATTCCACACGGAGCAGATTCCATGAGTTCTGTTTTAGGTGTAATAATCTAATTTTAGTGGGGCGGCCCCGGGAGGTGAAAGCAACAGACAGCACAAAATGGATTATCACTGCTTGTATCTTTAGCTAAAGGCCTCTGTCATTCACGTTTGCACCTCCAACAAACTGCCAATGCGGTGCATGTGCGGGGCCCCCAGGGGCCAACAGCACCTCCACAGACACAAGGAGGGCCTCTCTGCCTCTGCATTGACCCATGAGCCCTGCTTACTTCATTTTTGAATAAAAAAACACATGTCACCCACTTGATATCTGAAAGCGCGTTTCCTGTCAATCCCCC